>JAOEHI010000020.1:4032974-4043188 GCA_025447815.1 Percopsis transmontana
CCCCCCCCCCCCCCACCCCCCCCCCCCCCCCCCCCCCCCCCCCCCCCCCCGCCCCCCCCCCCCCCCCCCCCCCCCCCATTCTGAGTCATGCATCCTTTTTCATCAGTTTTGATGAATAACTCCTTCAGTTCTGTAGCCAAGACTACAGGCACTGATTTGGCAACTTAAAAAAGAGGGGAGGAAAGATGGCGGCGTACCGCACATTGTACTGTCCACCCTAAAATGGCTGACACCAAAGCCTCTTGTGAGTGCCAGAGCTTGGCAAACGCCAGATCCTGCTGACCAGCAGACCTTTTCGCGCGTGGGACCGAAGAAGTGGCGGAGCTCTCTCCTCTCTCGCCCCTAGATTTCTTTTTCCTACAGGACACAGAAGTTTCTTTTGGTTGGAACTGTGCAAACATGCCGTCCCAGTGAGGCTTTCGAGCGCTCTAGGCTTTTGAGGCGGCATTGGTCCTATGAAAAAGCAATAAGAACTGCTGAAAGCCCCGGATAAATGTGAACCCGTATTGAGCACCGTCCTTTCAGATAAGAAAAATAGAAGCCTCCACCATGCTTCAGAGAGTATTCTGTGAGGTATGCTGTTATCATGGTTGGCTGTTTGTACAAAAGCGTCTGGAAAATAGATCTGGTTGGCATTAGATAGTTGATTTTCCTCTCTGAACTCTAGGAATGTTATACACTTCATGCAAGCTAAAATTGCAAATCACGACCACATGACCTTGGAAGGGGATGCACGGTAAACTGCAGGGGGTGGGAGGTGGGTACATATGTGAACACGTTATCTTAACCGCAGAAATCACAACATTGAACCGCTGAAGTAGCCTACAGTAAAGCCGAGGGTCCGAGAGAAGAGCACTGGCGGCGCACTGCGTTTGTGTCTGTGTATACAAACCCTCTCTGTTATGGCCATAACGAAAACTGTGAGCTGTCCCTAATTACGGGGGACTAAGGGATGAAAGGCTATATGCCTGGCCTCATTAGAGCAGTTCTAAGGGGGGTAGAGGGGGGGTGGAAGAACTTTCCCAGGGATCCACAAAGGGAACAGACATTCCCCTAGTGTAACCCTCCTGTCAATCCCGAAACCCTCCACACACCCACCCACACACACACACACACAAACACATGAAGCCACTGGACCAAGCTGAGCCCTGCCCACCGGAGCCGGGCAACGAGAGCCCATCTCCTCTTTGTTGTCTGTGTAACCACAGGCACCTGCCCATTAAGTATCAGTGTGAAGGTATACAGGTTGGCAGATGTTTCGCCTATTTGAAAAATGTCACACTTCCAGGGCAGGTGATAATGAATGCACACAGTCTTTTAGGGGACATTTTCCCGAAACTGGAAAAAAAAACCCGGCAGATTCTTGCAGATTTTATTTTTATCTATTATTCTGTTATATGCAATAAGTCTACATTAATTAATTAATTACCTAGTTTATTATTTCAAATGCACAATGCAAAGTTTGGATTTCTTGGTGTTTTGGACACATGCATGAAAAAGCAATAGGCTATTAGTCCGTGAGGGGTCCCTTCCCAAAAGGAGAAACATGGCAGTCACAGGTGGCTCAATATTAATGTCCTAATATAAAATGGGACTGAACACTACAGTGTGCGCCCTGGTATTTTTTCATTCACTGACCAGGGGATTACCAAAACCGCGTAAATGAGTTGAGACAGAAATGAGCAACTACTCCTGTACTATATTTTCAATGTATGTGTTTAGTAAGGCAGCACCACATGTTAGGAAGATAATGAAGAGGAAATGAAATAGTTCTGTAGGCTACGTAGATAAAGGCCTACCTCTCTGCTCTAGGAGGAAGGGATTTGTTGGGAGTTAAGTATATATAGACAAAATGTATACTTCGCATTGAGTTAGAAAATCTTTACACATGTAGCATACCCCTGGAAATCAGTCGACAATCGTTGTCAAATGCGGTTTAACACACCGTTTTATTAGTGAAAGCGTTCACTTTTACTAAATGAGAATTATACCGCGTTGTGCAATAATATAACCAGATACGTCACATTGTATAGCGTGCGAGAGCGCAAATAAAACGAATAGCTACAATCCGGTAACTGTAACAAACTGACAAGTTAACCCGTTCACTTCAGCATGCTCTTGGCAAACACCGCCTCCGTGCTTTACTCGCCAAAAGCGAGCTACTCACATAGGGATATATAACCTAATGAATATTCCCAAAAATCCAAACTCCGCACGCCCTCCACCCCCCACCTACTGTCGCCATTTTATACATTGGCGACTTCATATAAACTGCCTTGACTACAGCACCAGATAAAATTCAATAGCGAGACATAATTTCGGAAAACAACTTGAGACGATATCTCGCCAGCGATACGAGCTATTTAGTTATGCGAGTAGAACTCTCCTTACCTTAATAGTTGGCACGCGAAAATGGAATCCGACATCAATATATAAATGTATAATATTAGATTAGCTCCGTTCGTTGCGCTTTGAGAAAAGGAGGGGGTGGGACCTCTCCTCAAGTGAACCCCGTGAACTGGCGTGAACCCGTCAGTGACCACAGCAAGGTACATTACCTCCCCTCGTACACTGTATGGACTGCAAACAACTATGGTCGGCGCTGCCGGACGAGACAGTCAAAAATTATAGCGAGTGTATTTCCTATGAACACGTGATTCAGAGCGTCACCCAAAATCCAAAAGCCCTTTCATCTAAATTTTAGAGAGGGCGGGGAGGGGATAGGGATTTTGAGAGGGAGGGGGGCGGCGGTACGTATATTGAGTACGGGCACATTTGGGTATGTTGTTAGGCAATGCTCTGGCAGAATTGCATACGCTAACGCTACAATGGCGCCACGGAGAGGGCTAAACAGATGGGCTAAATTGTGTAAATTCGGGATTTGTAGGGGCTCAGTGATCGTCCATTTCAGCAGGTTTTTTGCAAAATGCTGCATTGATCTAATTATCAGGGTTATTCTGTTCTGTAGAATATGATAATTTAGGTTCAGGACTCCCTTGACCTTGTTGACCACGCAAAGACGCGCACATTTAGCCAAATGACATACGGATTAATAAACTAATACATATAGGCCTATAGACTTCATTGCTGTATTTATTTATTTAAACCAAGACTCTCATAAAATGAAGGGCATAATGTCAATAAAATGTTGTATTTGTCCAAAAATCCTACAGTTAAACATAAATTATTATACAGTTATTATGCAGTAATCCATAGATACCCTAAACTATAGGTTCCTCTGCTGATATAGTTCACTCCATGTGGCTGTGGGTGATTTGAAGCCTACCGTGGGTTTATACCATACACTGTATACACTCAGTGTAACCAGATTGTGGGCGAGTCGAGAGGTTGTACACGAGTTTGTTTGCCTCCAAACGAGCCAATGAGCGACGTTTTGCAATGGAGTGACACCCTTATTAAGCGATTCTGGGAATGCGATTTTGGTATGACAACGGTCGGGCAGCCAATGTTATTCGTCGACGGGCAGGAACACAGTAGCCACACAAAATACAAAATCGCTTCCTGAACCCTCGGCAACGGTGTTACCTGTACTACAGAGATACGTTGCAAGGTTTTCAAAAAGTACCGAGTAAACAACATGGCCCTGTCGCAATGTATAGAGGATTCACCAGGCTGTCTTTTTCCAAAAAAGGGGAACGATTTGAATTTTCAGGAGTTGTACAATGAGCGACATCGTCTGGCGCTGGAAGAGCTCGTCTCGCGGGGGAGCGACGGTTTTCTGGATTTTCTCAAGAAAGAGAGAATTCCCAACTTTCTCTCCGACGACGAAATACAACAGATAACGCGCGCTGCGAAAGTCCCGCGGTGTGCCTCCGTGCACGGGGATGACACGATCTTTGAGCAGTCCGCTAGCACGTCCATGGACTGCTCATCTGTTACATATTTCCCCGAAATATCGGATATAGAGCCCCCGTTGTTGGAAATAGGCTGGCCTGCTTTTACCGCCGGCTCTTACCGTGGAGTTACTCGCGCTGTAGCGCATTTTCAGCCTAGCTACGGGGAGTGCATTTATAGTTGTAAAGAAGCTGCCAGGAGAATGATTAAAAGTGCTAGAGAGGTATGCATGAATTTAATTTGAAAAAGAACAAGCCTACATATTTCCTTATTTCTATCTATCTATGTTGTAATTCGGGCTACTTTTATTTATAATATTTTTTGCCAAATAAGCTAAGCTATAATACAACGTGTTTATTATGTCATATGTAAATACAGCCTACATGTGAATTTATTTTTAAATAACATGGCAAGCTTTGCAACCCAACGGCTGAATGAAATTTGATTCCCAGGTCAGCTTAATTTTTTCCCCAGAGGTTGTTTACGGCAAAATAGAAAATTTCCACTGAACTCAGAAAGGCTATAGAAATTAGGCTGATCCTACGTACACGTAGGCTTAGTCTACATTAATTGAGTGGGAGCGGTGAGTGTAATTGTGCCAATAAAATAAAAATAAACTATTTTCTGAGGAAGATAATTGGAGCCCACAAGAGGCGTTGTGTAGGCCAACGTATCTGACGTGCCCGTTCTTGCTCTGTTCCTAAATGCTTTTCAAAATAACGCTGTACTGCTCTAGGTCCCGAGTGCAGGTGACTACACATAGGGCGCATGACTTAAGGCTATAAGGTTGTCTACTCTGCAGAATGGGATCGTTGTGATCATCAATGGGTCATAACATGTTAATATTGTCACTGTGACACTTAAAACCACAACAAGTCGCTTTTGTATTGCACAGAAGGCACCATCAAACTATGCACCCTACTTGAGTGTTGTCATGGGCCAGCATAAAGGAATACTGCACTTTTCCTACACAACATTAGCGTACACAATAATATCCCTACACAATTTACTACACAGTAATGATAATGAAAGAACCTTTTGGGCAAATCAGTGGGCTGCAGTTGGATTTAAAACAACACTGAGACATATTTAAACCTATACAACAGAATGTAAAATTCCTATGCATTCCTATACTCCTTGTGAAAAAAAGGAAAACTAAATCTCAGACTGCCGCACAAATCGCAGTAGAGGAGCTGTATAATGTCTCCCTTGTCTCCTGTATAGAAGTTGTTGGTTTGCTGAGCAAGTGTTAGTGGCGATCCCCATGGTCAGAGACGTACCACAGCCAACAATAGCTCATCAGAGTACACACATTACATGGAGTGTGTCATAGAGAGCTGCAGGGCTCCGTGTTTGGCCATGGCTAATAAAGAAAACACAATCATGCAGCCGCTCTGTGGGGGGTGGGGGAGGGGCAAGGCTGCCTAAAATCAATTACATGATATTAAGCTCTAGTATTTTTCCATTGCAGGTGATTGCCATAGTTACAGACTCTATGACAGACCTGGATATCTTTAAAGATCTTCAAGAGGCTTGCGTCCAACGTAAAGTGCCCGTCTATATCCTCCTTGACCAATCAAGCGCTCCCGCCTTTCTCAAGATGTGTAGCAACACCAATGTTCGCTTGGATGACCTTCGGGTATGTGCCGTTGTTTACATTACATCACAGCTCAATCACTACATAACAAACTGAATTGTGTCTTGTAAGAGGTATGCTGCCCTTGGACTGTAAATGTAAAGCTCATCCCATTTGTTTTTTCCCTATTTAAAGCTCATGAGAGTACGAACCATAACTGGTACCACATATTTCATGCGATCAGGAGCGAGGATTACTGGGAAAGTTCATGAACGGTTCATGCTGATTGATGGAAACCGAGCAGCTACAGGTTCCTACAGGTAACAACTATTAATCTTTACCGATTAAAAGAAAGTTGTGTTTTGTTATTTTGTTATTTTGATGTTTATCATAGATGTATCAGACTTCCAAGTAATGCATTCATTTTATGGGTTAATGACCAGCTATATCTCCCTGTCATTATTTAACTTTAACAGTTAGAGGCCAATGTTTTGTTAAATCCAATTCCTGCATGCAGGTTCAACTGGACCGATGGCAAACTGAACAGCAGCAATCTGATCGAGCTGTCTGGCCAGATCACGGAGAACTTTGACGAGGAGTTCCGTATCCTCTACGCCCAGTCTCTGCCCCTCAATACACGGGGGCCTCCAAGTGCCCGCAACAGCGGTACCTTTGACCACCTCCTGATCAGACAGGCCCAAAAAACAATGACTTCCTCCCCTTGCAGCACCAGGGAGGGGCCTGCGGAGCCGTTCCGTCTGACCAGCACGCCCAATCGAAAGCCCTGTGCCCCACAGGGGCCACCTGCCGGTGAACCGCTGCCCGGGGGGGCGGTCTGTAAAAGCAACCCAGCATCTGATTCCTCCACCATAGGAGATGAGTGGACAGAACACCAGCAACTGCAGCAACTACAGGTTCTGGCTGGTAGCACCCCCCAGTGTTTCCCAACAGAGACACAGGCCGTGGTGGAGCATGTGGCCCCTATAGCCTCGTCTTGCCATGTGTCCACTCAGACCGAAGGGTCAATGGTGGATGGTGACACCCAGACTGAGTCAGAGAGCCTACCCCAGTGTGCCAGCCCTCAGCACACCAACATCTTTCCCGTCAAGCCCATCCAGAACCAGGCCGTCCCTCCTGGATCGAGCTCTTCATTTCCCAGGCCAAGATTCCCATCCAAAAAAGGCACTGGCCGTGCTTCGCCCATACATCCCGGTTCTGCCGCTCCAGAGGCCAACCTGAGGGACTGCTTCCACAAGCTGACCAAAGAGCGCCAGTGCCACTACTCTACCATCCGCACTAAGTTGGATTACATGGCGAGCGTCCTCTCCCAGAGGAGGGAGCTGATGGACGTCACCAACATGACCATGGGGCCTGGCACGCATCGAAGACAAAGGACGCAGAACGAGTGTGGGCAAGGCCAGAACTCTAGCCTGCTTGTGGAAAGTGTGGGCATGGGCACATGGCCAAGAGCCAGATGTTTACACTAGTTTGTCTTTAGCTACTATGGCTACAGGACGGAGGGTACTGGGAAAGGGTTGTTACAAACTACTTGGTTTTGGAATAATCTGATTATTATTCTGAACTACTGTACACTCTCTACTTTGATTTACACTGTACCTAGTACCTCAGAAATATTTACTGCCAATGACTTTAAGGGAAAAGGGAAATAAATGCAAATTGTTTAAATGAAGCATCTACTGAGATAAATAATACATAGAATCAGAGAGTGTAAATTATTTTCTGTGGTCTGGAACTATGTGCCACTGAGGGCAGCAGCAACAGCACACAAGCCCATTTCAGTTGCTCATTCACCCTTGTTTGGTTAAAGGTGTGCTGATCAGTAAAACCACCTGGTGAAAAAGAAAACCTTGGCCCACAATGGCACATGTTTGGAGACCAGTGGCTTGTAGATTCTTTGGCTGCTGTTTATGCACATGGAACACGATTCCAAAGCATCTGACTCTTATTGTGCCTTGCTGATGAATAAAGACTGTTTAGATTAATGTTTCTCCGAATCGTTTTCTCAAACTTACCTACAGTCCACCCTTAGTATACAATTGTCGTATGTAGTATACAGTGTCTTGATTCATATTTACATTGAATTAAGAAAAATAATAGAAATATTTTACTCACACTAGTAAGATTTAGTTATTTAGCCTACACAGTAGATCTATAGAAAGACTGTTAACTGTAAAAACAAACGAAAAACAAAGCATTTAATATTGCCGATACCTGCATGGAAAATACATATGGGCACAGTTTGTGGAAAAAACTATACTCACTATATATCCCATACCATTGGTAATAGTTGGATAACAACAATAATTATACTCAGAATATTTACTAAATGTAATGCATTTGAGGTCAGTAAATAAAAAATACATTTGAAGTGTCTATTGGTGTCGAAGTTGGTTATCAGACCTATGAACTACCTAACAACTTTGGCTACAAACTGTCCCACACATCTCTGACCTGCTCACTGGTTTTAAACCAATCAGAGCTCCTGGTCTTCTGTGTCCTTTTGAGACCCTTGTCTCAGTCTTTGGTGTGTGTATGAGCAAATGACACAAAATAGTCCGAAATCTTGAATATTTTGCTTGTACACAGTATATATAATGACTGGTGGTCAACCAGTTTAACTGTTGACAAATGTATTAATTGTAAGTCGCTTTGGATAAAAGCGTCTGCTAAATGCTGTAAATGTAAATGTAAATATATACAGTATATATTACATACAGTATGTATATTATATATATATTAAAAATATATATTTATTTATTTATGATATACTATATATATATATAAAACAAAATAATGCACTTGTTAGTTTCCTCGTCTACTGGATCTGCATGTATTTTATGCATAGATGTAAAATTTAGTGCAGAAAACCTTCAGATCCCACAAGTGCACATTTGTAATTTTACTTGCGTAGTTTTGTATGGGATGTGATGTAATTAATTTCTGGCGAAATGTGCAGTCATTAAAATCTTACCTCATTATACATAATACATTCTAATTTTAAAGAATGTGGTGCTAACCATTGGCAACGATTACCTTCAACTTTCACTGTGGATATCAAAAAGTGTTATGAATGTTTTCAATTTACAACATGCCAGACAAGCTTAGTACAGGAGGCAGAATAATTATCATTGGGTTAATTATCATCAAGTGTTGTGTGTGAAGCTCCCACAAGGCAGGCATATCAAAACCCTCCGCAGTTATTATGTAAAATTGCCAACTTTTGGTAATTGATCTACAAGTAAATGCAGTGTCGGTAATGTATGAAAGAGGGTAGATTAATATAACTGGCTGTTGCAAAGCAACCGCTGTGTCGGTAATGAAGAAAACGGTGGGGGATTCATAACCAATTATGCTTCTCTCATTGTAGAAGAGAAAGCAGATTTACCTAACTCAGTGAATGGAAATTAACAAAATGTGTCCACGATTTAATGTTAATTTAAATATTTTTCTTTGTCAGTATTCCATAGTTTGCCTATTGCCTTGATTGTATTATATTCTGGAATACAGGGAGCAAGAAATTCCATTTTTAGCCACCAGAGAGAGTCCTGTACACAGGAATGAATTGCTTGCAGCAAATCCTGCCACTGTTCCATTGCATTTTACACAGTAGAGGTAGGGTATTTTATTCCCTCAAATAATTTTGAAATGGTGTCAACTGGAGCAGTTTAAATATTTAAAAGAACCTAAACCATCATTACTTATTTAATCTGAATACAGAGATGTGTTTAAGAAATTGTTGTTATGGTGCAGCAGTGCTCTGACATAAGGGGGGCCATTAAAACATTCAAGGTGTTACAATTAGACTGTTTTAGCTACTTGAAAATACTATTAACAACATAACTGTGCACTGTAATAGTGCTTTGAAATTGTTCTGTCAGATATGAGCAGATTAGACTTAAGGTATCTTTTAGGACTCAATTACAACCCTTTTAGTACCATAGAAACGTAACTGGTACTGGTGCATGCTGGGTGAAAGCTGGTTGTCCTCATGTCTGGCACAATGTTTAACATTATGTCTACTTACTGGACTGAAACCTAACCCAATTAGTTAACACACACCAGTATGTCATGAAGTGCTATCCTATTACCTATCACAATACTGCAGATAAGAATGAACCTTTGTGCGTAGAGACTCATCATTACTTATTATACAGTTAGTCAATGGGTCTGTGTATTGTGTTCTATAATTCTTAATACAGGAGAGTGAGCTGGAAATGTCCAAATGAAAGGGCGAGGGCATGTCTGGTGTCTTGGCTGGACTGGACTGGACAGCACAGTGCAGGCATGACACACTCAGACGGCAGGGCTTTCCAATTGACCAATCGGATTTATATCCCTCGCCCTGTAGATTTATACAGTATCAATCAAATGTCAGGGTGTAAGGGCATTGATGGAATGCCAGGCACAAAGTGAACATTAGATGTTTAGATGGTTTTTGTCAGGTTGCCCACTGGTGCTGATTGACAGAATGAAATGGCTCTCCTAATGCCATAACTAAACCTTTTAATTAGTCCAAACACGGCTGATGAGGACCACGCTTGATTACTGGGCTTTCATTAGTCAAATCGTGAGCTATAGTCAGTCCCAGGAGCACAATTTGGCACCTCTATGAATTGTCAGCAACGTATTGTAGCAATTACATTTACACTACCTAAACAGGTGTGCACTCACATGCAAACCCACAAGAGAGTACACACACACACACACACACACACACACACACACACACACACACACACACACACACACACACACACACACA
>JAOEHI010000020.1:4067270-4082690 GCA_025447815.1 Percopsis transmontana
TGGAGTTCAGGAGATTGTCTTGACCAGGACCACACCCCTAAATGCATTGAAGCAACTGCCATGTGAATGGTTAATTACATCATTGCCTTAATGAGAAATTGAACAGGTGTTCCTAATAATCCTTTAGGTGAGTGTACATCCATGTACATATTTTTAAATCTAAACTGCTATATAAATTGTTCATGGCTGTTCATATTTTTATTTCATTTAATTGCTGTATGTTGTGCTATAAACATACAGCATACACAGCACATGCTCACTGTTAGCCACATTTCTGAGAGTCGTAGCTCATAACGTTTGAAAACCGTTGCTGTAAAGTGTGATGTCCTGCAGTCTTTTACATTCCCACTGGGGGGTGCTATTGTACCATTTCGGTGTCTAAAGGAAAATATAATACACTAAGCAACAGCTACATGTTTTGATAATTGATTTACAGTGCAGGGGGGCTAAAGTGGACATTTGTTATGGTCAAGTCTACTGTTCAGCTCGAAATGACATTCCTCCAGTCCTGCGATCATGCAGTTTACATTTAAATAGTACATTTAAATAATGAAATGTTTTTACTATAAATTGCCATTCATACAGTAATAACCCTTAAGGAACAACAAGTGAAATTCTAGAACTCCTTAGAGAATAGAATAGGGTGGAAAAAAGAAAAAACGATATAAGTGAAAGGCAGTAACGGATGGCCCTGCCACCGAGCAGGAGCAGCCCTGTGGTTGCTAATCTATCCCTGTCATTTGTCACCATTTCCCCACAGTATAGCTGGCAGTAACAGCAGATAACACCACCAAGGAAAGGAAAGTTATGGACCCATTAACTTCTTAAGAATCTTAACTTAAGGTTAATCACATTCATGTTTGTCTGATAATACCCTTTCCTAGGGTGCTGTACACAGTATGACTTACAGTAAGCATTAGATGGATAAGGTACCTTCTCATAACATCAGAGGACCAGGGGAATCAAAAGGGTGAACAGGACATTCAATACATACAAATATATATATTTTATAATCAATAAATTACATAATTATATATATTGATTATTTTTGGTAAAAATGTTTATTCATGAGACGCTATCAGTGTTGGTGCTTTGAAGTTATCATTTTGATAAACGTGATAAACAATTTTGGGTTTAAACTGCGACAATGTGTGCGACATACCATCTCATGTAGAACCGGATGTACCCGCAAAGCTGAAACTTATTTTTACAAAAAGAGAGCGGTCTCTCTCATCTCATCTTCACTAAACATATCTATATATTTTACATTTACAGCATTTAGCAGATGCTTTTATCCAAAGCGACAATTAGTACAATTAGTACATTTGTCAATCTATAGGAGCCACTTGTCTTGTTTAACACATACTGTATGAGTTATTTACTTTGTTATAAATAAATTCTTCTTTTCTTCATTAAATCAATTTATATGTGTCTAGTTATGAGGCCTTCAGAAGTAGAATAAAATGAAATTTTGGTTTGTCGTAATAATCAGTACTACTTATACTTGGCTTCAAATCTTACAACCAGTAACCAGTTTTGGCAATTTCCTGTAACATACTGTATACAATACTGAACATGGGGTCAAAAGAAAAAAACGACCTGAATGTAAAATGGTGCCCTTAGCCAGTAACTGACAGGGAGTGTTTAAGTGCCTATGCCAAAAGCAGGTGGATGACTTGGGGTGTGTGGGCTCAGTGATAAGCTATCATTCATCCCCCAGTCCTAAGTGAGCAACCCCAGGTCCACTGCTAGTCAATTACAAAAGACAACATTAGAGTCAATGATTAGGTAGCATACATTTCTACAGGTCAATGAAACCCCATTAATAACGAAAGATGATTTTCAATCCAGACCTCATTCAAATGTTGTTTCCTATAATTTATGATGCTGTGTAGCACAACCTCACTGATAGTTATAGTATTGAGAAAGTTACCACTCTGCTGACTTTTCTTAGTGGGCTTTACAATGGTTTAACTGTTTGAGGTGCAAAAAACCATCAACCATAAATCCAAAAAATGGAAGACCCGCATGCATTCATCAAACAAACACAAACAGCCTGCTACCATTGGATTTCTATTTACAACTACCTGTTTTCGGCATGGATGCAGCTATCGAATAATACCTGAGAGAAAGCATGCATTGCAACCTTACATATCCTTACAATGATTTTTGAATGTTATAGTTGATTGATTAGTGGTACAGCAAGCAGATTAGAGGTTTTGTGTTGATTGGTCAGGCTTTTTTGAAGACGTCCAAGATACAATACACACACTAGGCAGGGGCTAGGGCAGGATAGTCTAGTGGTCTGGGTGTTCAACTCCCACCCAGAATGTCATGGGTTTGAGTCCCGGTGCTGGCCTACTTTGCATCTTTGAGCAAGATGCCTACCCCCTATCTGCTTAATACTTGTTATTGAAAGTTGCTTCGGATAAAAGCACCATCTGCTAATTGTAAGGCTGTTGGTTTCTAGGTCACAGCAGTACTAAAACAAAAATCACAACAGTAGCCCAAGCCTTCTTTCCTCAGTGTAAGTGAGGTATAACATGATAGATCTCCAGCACAAGGATGTTGTGCTTTATTACTTTATTACTTTATTACTCATTCCAATCTGAAACGGGTTAATCTGTCTCAGTGCTTAACTTGTGGACAAAGATACTGTACATTTCAATATATCGGTCTCTCCAGGTTAGTCTTTCCTGTTTTTGTCCTGTACTTTCTAAGATGTTCATTTGGCCTGCCATAGACAATGTGTGCAGACAGACATAAATTCCTTGACAGAATAATTTATCAAGCTCTTTGATATGAGTGTGGGAATTTATACCACATCACATACAATAATTAGTAAGTAACACCAGTGTTTTTCTTCTTTCCCTTTCCACACGTGCATTTAAATACATTTAAATACAGCTCTGAATTTCCTGACATCACACTAAATATAGAGATAGGACAAGTGTTGTGTGCCACTTTCAGCTCTGTTCAGGGGAGAATTTGAATACCCGGTGCAGCCAGTACAATTGCACTTGTCAGAGTGAAGTGTCTTTACAAAGGCAGGATTGTATCAGTCACCTCACAGTCCTCGCTGCCATGGACCTGAACTATAATGAGAATTTATATATAATTTCCATATTTAAAAGCACTTTCTTTGTCTGTCACAGGCAGAAAAGTCATAGGCCTATATTTTCTTTCATTTATTTTTTTATTTGTTGCATTTATCTAAAACATCCCCATAATGTACAAAACAAAAACACATCGATAATGGATAAATAACCAAACTGTGGGTATTTACAATTACAGCTGTAGCATTTCCTTCGCGTGTTGTACATGAAGTACGTGTTGTACCTTGAACACGTACTTCATGAAAACATCCTCCACTGTACATATTAGGCCTTTTTAGTCAACAGCCTTTCTCCGTATTACAACCAAGGCAGAGCTAGGGAACAATTCCAGACAAAACCAAAAAGCAAGCGAGTATCTCATAGACTCCTATGTGTATTCTTTAGACGGCAGAATGCATCTCCAACCAGGATCTTCTCCAGCGCCCTCACACCAGCATAGGCAGCATGCTGGTGTTGGTGTGGTGGTGGGCGTAGGGCAAGGTGGAGGAGGGGTGCAGGGGGGGCGTTTTGGGGAGCATGTGTGGCGTGTAGGAGAGGAGGGAGCCCGGCCCCAGGGAGTAGGGACCGGCGCTGTCGTCCAGGGGCAGGGCCTGGCCCAGGTCGGCGTGCGTCTCCAGCGCTGCGCTCTTTTTGCTTTTCTTGTTCTTGTTGGACACCTTCCTGTTCCGTGTTTGAATGCCGTCCTTCTTCATGGTGAGGGGCCTGTTGACCTGAAACAGAATGAGAGCACACTTGTGTACTTCTTGGGGTTAACACACACACTCTAGGACAGAAATGTACGTACGTTGCTTATTTTGACGTTATAATCACACAACAGGTAGGGCACCCGCTAACTGACTCACGTTGTGCAGTTTGAAATAGAGGCCGCAGGCGTTGCACACTGGCTCCCCGCTGGCATTGCGTCTCCACAGTGTGGTTGTGCTCGTGTGACAGTTGGCACAGAGCGTGCCTGCCCGTTTGCTGACAATCTGGAACAGAGAGGGAGAGAGGCAAATGTATTGCTGGATTTATTGCTCCAGTTACGCGGTTGAGTGACCTGATGATAACAGATCATAGTTCTCATGAATTGTGTCCTAAACATCAAACAAAGGCGTGTTGTTCTGTCTCACCAGTCGTTTCTTGGGCCGGATGAGGGGTCTATTCTGGCCATTCATCTTATGGTACAGTCCACAGGCATTACACAAGTAGTGGCCTGTACCATCTCGACGCCACAGGGGGGTAGCCGTGGCGCCGCAGTTGACGCACTCTCTCGCCTCTGTCACGAAACGAATTAAGATTGAGATGAAGTAGGTTATATTCTGATTATTGACACCTGTCATGCACCTGGATTCAAACTAGGCTATACACACCGCTAACAACTGGGCTTTCTAAGTGACACAGCAAGGTTTGTCGTCACCTGGCGGGGAGAGTCTCATCTTGTTGCGCAGCTGGGGGGAGTAGGGCGAGGGGCTCATCCACGCTCCCGGTGAGGAGTAGATGGCTGCGCTGCCGTAGTCCTGCGGGGACGTCATGTAGGAGGAGTAGGGGCCCAGCATGTGGGGGGACGGCGTGTACATGCCTGCCGTGGCCGAGGTCAGGTTCAAGAAACTGTTCCCCCCTCCTCCTCCCGAACCCCCCAGCGGGCTCAGCCGCTCGGCTTTCAGGCCCTCTTGAAGACGGGGGCTCTCCTTGCCCTCCCTGCCCGGCGAGGGGTATCCGTCCCTGGGGGAGGGGAAGGAGGAGGGCGCGGCCCCGGAGGCGTACAGGGACGACGAGGTGTGCTGGTGGAGTACGGGCGTCTTGGGCAGGGGGCTGCTGCTGCCCCAGCAGGAGGTCGAGGGGTTATAGGGCGAGCCCAGGGCGTGGCCGCCAGAGCCGTCCAGCCACTGCAGGTTGCTCAGGAGCGATGGTGAGGTGTACATCTGGCGCACTGCAACGACACACACACACACACACACACACTTTATAGAAGTGTTCCTGGATGAATGCATGGAGGTGTGATGATGGAGGGGGGAGGGGCTGACCAGAGGGGTGTCTGTAGGCGGGCGTGGTTCTGCCGTGGCTGGGGCTGTGGAAGTAGGAGGGCAGGCCTCCTACGTAGTCCGTCTCCGGGCTGGAGAAGAAGGCCTCGCCCTCGTCCCCCGGCGGGAGCAGGCCGGCCTCGGACGCGAAGGCAGCTAGCGGGTCGGAGCTGACGAGGGTTGGGGAAACCCAGTGGGACTGCTCTGAGGACTCCTCCATCCTGGGGGGACCAACAGGAAGTGCAGGCAGGGCAGGTTTACTCAGGGTTAGCTTCAGAGAATGCTGCCATGATGACCACCATGGAGGTATATTATTATTCATTATATTCCTATACTGTAAACACCACCTTGCAGATCCAGCCAGAGCGCTATGAGGCAGGATAGTCTAGTGGTTAGGTTAGGGTGGTTGACTCCCACCCTAAAGGTTGTGGGTTCGATCCCCAACAAGCCTTGCCTACCTGTAAGGATACTTGAGCACGATGCCTTAAGGTGGCTGCACACTGCCCAGATAATGCCCAACTAAAAATGTTCAAAAAACTGCCAGTTCACACTGCCCTGACAGTAACTGACATCTTGTTTTAAAAAACGCCATCCGACAAACACAGACTGACCGTGCAAACTCCAACAGTTGGTGTTGGTTGGTGTTGGTTGGCATTTGTCTGGGCAATGGGCAACCACATTAACCCCTACCTGCTCCTTAATACGATACGATACAATATGGGCGTGTGTTCTGTGTTTGGGGGTTATGTTGGCAAACATGTTGCCACTGCACCCCCATCTTAGTCTTTGACCTTTGCAACTTATCAGGGTCAAGGTCTCTTGACATCAAACCTTTTTAAACGGCCTTTTATGAGATCCTCATTGGACTGCTGCTGAAGGTAAACCCTACAAATAAATGGGCCTATGACAAAAACCTTTCACTTTAAAACCATGTGTGTTTTTCATAACTGTCTAAACTTTTTGAGGAACAAAACAAGCTTGGGTTTGGTTTTAGGTCAAAGTCTGATAAAAGTCTTCCATCGATTAGGTTCAACCTAATCTGTTTAACATTGAATGTTAGATAATACTACATTTATTCAATTAATAAGTGTTGAAATTCATTGAAACAATATCATAGATTATCCTGAAGCAAAACTTAATTGACTACCCTCACTTCGTATCTTGGTTCACTTGTGTAAAGAGGAAGGATAACATGCTGATGGTGTCTGATATAGTCTGAGAAAATCAGATAAATATTATTATTATTATTATGCTAAATATAGCCAGCTCTGCTGACCGGACATCAGAAAGAATATCCAGTCTCATCTGATTAATAGAAGTACATTAGATTACAAATAAATATTCTGCAAAACAAAAATATATAGAGTGGTGGTAGAAACCCCTGAAAAATGAAAACTCTCTATGAAATATACGTATAATAATACTAACTACATTCAGATGTTTTTAGTTTCAAACCAAAGTAAAATTATGATAAAACGAGACTTCAATTCACTTGTTTTATATATACTGTATATAAATATAATATAGTTATAGTCAGAAGTAATTTGGAGACTGGCCTACATGTAAACTTAATATAAATGTACATGCAGGATTTGGAGCAAAAATTTAATAGAAGTCATCAAAAATACTATACAGAAATACTAATACATTAATTTAGAGAGAATTGTAAAGATTAGCAGGGCCACCCTAAAGCAGTCCTCTTCACTCATATCTATCAAGCAGTAAATGTCCCGGGGAAGATATAAAACTCTAACAGGTACAGCTTTCCTATTTGACACGCCATTCGCAGTATTGGCACTCGCAGTATAGATTATAGCAACAGGGTGCACGGCAGGGCACAGAGACCTACCTGAAACAGGCGTGAAGTTTAGGAGGTTAATGCTGAGGGGTAGAGGAAGGCAGGTGCTCAGGTGAAAGGTGTCACAGCTCTCAGTGTGGGCCAACGGCCGGAGGACTATGTTATAACTTAACCCTTCTAACAACCACCAAACCTTGGTGGTAGGAAAAAGGCCGTGGGAGGGGTTGGGGACAACATTTTTAGAAAGACACACCTCTCTTTGGCCCTGACAATAAAAAGTTTTTTTTCTTCTTTATAACCATTTGGGCAGCTAAGCGCACACCTCATTGTAGTAGAATGATAACACTTAAACCTCCAATGATTTCTAGAGAGGGAGAACCAAGCCATTAAAGAGGCGATCAGATCACAATTATCAACTAGACATGGCCTAGCAAAGGACACAAACAGAAATAAATGTTATACTAAATTTTTAACACTTCAATCATCTAGTCTATTCTGTTTTGTGGGCATTTTTCATTGATTAACGAATTATGGCGGTCATATAATTCTATATTTATAGCATTTATATATAAATGCTATATAAATAAATTGTTTTATATTATAAAGTTGTCTTAAGTGTATAATTAATTATTGTACATGATTGTACACATACATTCAGTGCAGGATGGAGTAGTTGTTGAATGTGCATACCAGGCTGTGATAAGACAAAGCCTACATGGAAAAAAGCTTAACAGGCATTTGAACAAAGCAAATAAATGCAAAGACTCAATTTCTCTGTGGTCCGGCAACGAATAGAGTGAAAGACAGTAATGCAAATAGGACCGTTGCAGCAATCATGGGGGTGAGATACAGCCTGCACACTGGCAAGCCAGGCACAAGGCAGACTCTGTCCCCGTCATTTGCTAGTCAAAGCAGCTCGCCAGCTTTCCTCCCTCTTTGTCCATTTACAGTTTTCAGGGAAATTAGAAGAGAGCAGCAGCAGCAGAGCAGGGCCCACAGAGGGCTGTCTACTGTTTCAAAGACACATAATGTACGCAATAATCCATTTGGAAGGTTGCCTTCAAACAAGGGCCTGATAAACTGCATTGTCAGATGGACAAAATGTGTTGTGGCTATGATAATAGAATAGTTCATGGCCACAAGCTATGAACTATACTTCTTATAACAGAATAACACACATAGAAGAATAACACTATACCACATACAGTAGCAATCATAAACATATTTAATTAAAAATTCATATTTCATTAAAAATAATAGAGAGCAAGATTAAAGATAATGTCAAAACAATTGAAAACATCTCAAGGCGCCCCAAAATTGTATTGTATGACCCCCTCCTAGGGGGGGTCCTGACCCTCTTGTTAAAGACCCATAGCTCTACATGCACAAAGCCATAATTCAGTTAGTGTGCATCTCCTGGTAACTGTGCATTCTAAAGGCCCGGGAGAGAGCACAGTGGTCCTGCTCTCACTGAGAGAGAGGCGCGGTGAGAGACAGAGGGGTGCGTATGGAGAGCTGGGCAGGGATGTGGCTGTGCGCACTGGCAGGGCAAGCTGCTCTGCCCTGATAAGACGTTATCTAGATAAAATTAGGAGGCCAGGAATTACAGGCCTGCCTCCTCGACAGACAGCCACGCAGAGAGACAGACAGACGGGCCATAGGCCTACAGGACATTGTAGCATGGCCACAAAGGCAGCGTGTCTTCTCAACGACAGGCTTCTCATAGGCTACATAGAGAAACATAGTCCCCCCTCCCACACACACACGCAGTATGAGTGCTGCTTGTAGCAGAGGAGCAGGGCAGTGCGCCACCAGTGGACTTTTGGGGTCAGCGCTTCAATAACCAAGAAACCGGCTTCTGCCTTATCTCTGCCACGCAGGGCCTGCCAAGCCATTCTCAGACTACAGTAGGCTATACACCAGGGACTTACCCTCTCGCGTGCGCTCTCTCTCCTCTGGCCTCTATAACGCTTTTTCTTTCTACACATCGCTATTTACATCCGCCACCGCAAACCTATAACTGGTTGGTTTTGGTAGTCCACGCGTGATGGTTCGAACACAACGTGAGAGACCGTGGTTATAGGGCTACGAGTGTTGTTTTGTTGATCGACTAAGAAAATCACACGCACTTAGCTGTGAACATTTTGCAAATAGAGCCTATGAGTGAAGGTCCTACATTACAGCAGACTTTTACACCATGCGCCGCTACCCCCGCCTGTTGTGCTGACACCTGTCTATGTGTGAGGTTGTGACTTTCAAACTGTTAGTGTATTCCGTTGCCCATAGGAATTAGAATAATTAGTAGGCCTATAGCCTTAATATAATGAGCTCTTGCCTTTATTTTAGCGTGCATTTTATTCTCCCTCACCCTATTGATGTTCTTAATTTCTTATTTTTAGTCGTAATTCTTTCTCTTAATTTTTTTTTAACAAATTCTCCTTGTCTGCTAGAAGGTTATGCGTGAATTGTGAGCGTGTGAAGTTCTTTGAGACTGAGTGAATATTAATATTGATTATACAAGTTTGACACTTGATACACGTTTCAATTTTGTGTGACACAAATGTTAATTTATCATAGGCCATTTGTTAAATTGCATTTAGCAAGTTAGAGTGACAATAAAAAGTAAATCACTGACTGAAGTTCATCCTTGCTTGTTGTTGAGGCTAGTTTGAATGTAAGTGGGCCCTAGATCTACTTATAAACCATATAATAGGATAATAATCAGTGCAGGGCTACCTGCTCATCCAACAGGGAAAAGCCTCTATGAAAGATAAGCCACCTTGTTCCTGCTACCCTCTAGTGGTATAAACCAACATGAGGCTACTGTAACGATATAATTTATTTAGCAAATTTAACAAACTCATTGAACGGCAAGTAGGCTTCCAGCCCTAAATTTTAACTTAGGCAACTAGGCATAGCCTATTGTTTTCCCAAAACTATCAGCAGTGTCAAAATGTAATGTGTTTGGAGGTTTGCCTATACGGTAAATTAACATTAGTGTCACACAAAACTGAAACATGCGTGTGTGTCCAATTTGTATTATAATTCATATTAATATTCACACACTCATATTGCTTGAAGGTCCGCTAGTCCTATTTCTTTTGGTCTAAATAGTTTTCCCCTTAATTGGTTTCACTTTCAAGCAAAGCAAACAAATGAGCTTCCTACTGGATGCGTTTGTTTGACTCAACAGCCTGACTACTGAACAGTAAATAGCACTATATAGCCCAGTTTACACTCTTTAAAAAGCAGTTATCATGACGGACTGGACTACCACAATTCTTTTGAAAGTTATCGTAATCGGAAACTCCGGGTAAAAAAAACATTAAGTCTCTTCTCTTCGTCTTTTAATTAATCAAGAATTATTTCACTTTCATTCCACTTCCTTTTCCTGTTGCCTTGGAATGTGATCTAATATCTTGTTAAAATTGTGCTGACGTTTATAGTAATAATCAAATTAATGTTTTTGGATGTGGAATTAAAAGTTGTAATAAGGTGCATCTTACGGAAAGAATTGTTCCTTGACACCGTTTACATACTGTGTGTATGTGTGTGTGTGTACACAGGGTGGGGAAATCCTGCTTCATAAACAGATATGTGAACCACCGCTTCACCAGCATGTACCGTGCCACCATAGGAACTGACTTCCTTACCAAAGAGTTAAACATAGATGGTAGCACGGTCGTTCTGCAGGTAGCCTCACTTCTTCTGGTTGATTAAATTAGCCAGTGGGCTTTATTGTACAACGACATTTCATTCTGGTCGCTTGTTTGCTGCGTTCTTCTGTTTTTGCTCAGATTTGGGACACTGCCGGCACAGAGAGATTTCAGTCTCTGGGTACACCCCTGTACAGGGGGTCCCACTGCTGCGTGCTGATGTACGATGTGACGTCAAGAGACAGTTTCTCTGCCCTGGAGGTGTGGAGGAAGGAGTTCCTCTGCCAGGGAGAGCCCCCAGACTCCGACAATTTCCCTTTCTTTGTAGTAGGAAACAAAACGGACCTGAACAACCGCGAGGTTAGCGATAAAGTACCAACGGTTAGAGATAAATTAATAGTGGCACACGTTTCTTTATTCAAATTAGGCCTGGCTATACTAAAAAAAGTCTTAGTTTACTTACTTTACAAGACTTAGTGCTACCATTTTCTGCTCTCCAGATCACCCATCTGTGTGCCTACAGGATGATTGTCTTTAGTTTTGGACCTGATTTTAAACATTTACATGTCCTAATACCCATCTATAATGTTATACATGTACTATCTGCCAGAAAACAACCCCCTAGAACTGCTAAAAAAAATATTACCTGGCCTTCCTCACAGGTGTCAAGGAAACGAGCATTGCACTATTGTGAGGACATAGGGGCGCAGTATTACGAAGGCAGCGCTAAGGAGGACCTAGACGTGGAAAAGCCTTTCCTCAAAGTCGCTGAGGCCGGTTTACAACAGGTGACTCATCAAAAATCTAACCTTGGTGGGAAAGAGATGACACAAAACCCCCTGTTTTTTGACATGTTTATTTTTTTGATGATAAAAGATACATTACTCCCTACAGTACAAAAAACACACGTTGGAAAATACAGGACATTTCCAGATAACCTGCAAACAGCCGAGAGAAACTCGCAACAACTGTCAGTGCTGAGAGCAGCACCTGTCCCAGTGTGGGAGGAAATGTTCTGAGACCTCAGCACGGCTGATGATGACCTATCTAACAAGGGTGCAAAAATAGTGACCCCAGCCATGGTACTGTGGGTGGAAAGGACACAATTGTATACCACATGGAGAGAGAGAGGAACAAACTTATTAAATGTTTTTTTTTTGAGAACCTTCAGCTTATGGTCTAACTTAAGGCATCACTACTAAAATACACTGCTTTTGCATGCATGTCTAGTTTTGTTCAACAGACACACTGACACACACAAACTCATGAATGCATATGAAGAGAAGTTTCATTCTAGAAAGAAAACAGGAGAAAGCACAGGAACCGGAGCCAAGGCCGCGAGACAGCAAGTTGAACCTCGGCCATAACCTTCAAAACGGAAATTGTCCTTACAAATGACGGATACACATACAGCCAATCAAAATAATAATAAAAAAAACATACTCCTCCCTGTACAAGTTGTGGATTGTAATGAATATAGCAGTGATTCAGACTTCTAGTGAATCAGCTCGACAGAAGCAAAATTAGAACAATCAGGGAGACTGTATAGATTTATATATATATTTGTTTGTTTTATAAGTGAAGACACAAAAGGCAATCCAGAGATGACCAACATGTAAAAACAGTTTGTTACAGGTAATTATATAAAAGGCCAAGATGTTTGTTTTTTTGGTTGTTTTTTTAATTCTTGCTATATGAACGAACTCATTTACAAGTGAGTACACACTGGCTATGTAAGCTTTCTTCCCAAGACAATCCCATTTCAATGTTGAACAGGTGTACACAGTTAGCTTGCAAACCATCTGTAATCTGAAATACAGAGCCGTGGAAGAAAAAAAAAAAATTAAAATGTATTAAATGGATTCACATACATCAATAGGAAAGGGAAAACAAGTCAGCTAATATATTTTTCCATTCTAAAAAAAAAAAAAACGAGGGGGGGGGGGGGGTGTCACATTCATGAGCATGAAAAGCGTAGGACAGCTGATAGGATATTAAGGGGGATCGGGGAGGTGAAAAACAATCATTTCTCTCATTTCCTTAGTATTCCATATTCAGAAAAACAAAGCAATGCAAATATTGAGCACGTTGTAGAAAACAAGGTAAACGCTCTCCTCTGCCCAAGTCCGTTTCAAGTTCCTTTCAATCCTATTACATCAGGGGTCCTAGCTGGAACACATAGAAAAGTCTGTCTCTGTCATACCCGCTGATACAACATGAACATACACCCAACTGAATGAAGGTTTAAAAATATAGTGGCCAACTCAACACAGCCACCCCTCTTTCCACAAAACACGAACTATGGGGATGAACAGTTAAAAAAGGTGATGTTTTAAAAATGCACACTTGACATACACACACAAGGAGAAAAAAAAAAAACAAGCTTAAAAATACAAAAATAAACTACACAAAAGGTCATCTGCATCATTGCTTGCTAATTTTTTGGGAAGATTTTGCAAGGTTTTGTCGTTTTTTTTCGTGTGCTGCAAGTCTCAGTCCTAGCGAAGTCCGTCGTTCTCTCTCTCTACAAATCTCTTCCTTTTGTCGTTCCGTTTGTCCACTTTAAAGTGTCGGCCACCAGTCCTCATCTTAAAAAGCACACAGTGATGACATTTACCAGGAAACTGGAGTCCAGCAGGATGTCTGTACAGATTGAGTTCTCAAAGCGAATTTGTTTTGAGCATTTTGGGGAGATTTTTTTTTTCTTTTTTAAAAAGGAAGAGAAAAAACAGAACGATGTCCCCTTTCGGTGAGGACAAGTGCTTTATTTGTTTCCATACTGATTATTTCCTCTCATCTAAACTAATGCCACCACTGCATTTCAGCACTGTACATCACCACAAGTAGTCTCTCTCTACAACAACCCCCAAGTGTCAAAAAAAAAAAAAGTAACATTACGCGCAGGTTGGCTCCCAGTTTGTGGAAGATGTAAATGCATCTCTATACTGCTCAACTATTGAAACTAGCCAAAAATACACATTAGAGGGAGGGCATGTGACTGAAATAGCTATAATGTGCTTCTAAGTATTGCTCTTAAAACAAACAAAAAAATTGTACGATCAACAGAAAAAAAGGGGGGCATATCTACAGAAAGATCTCTCAAATTGACTTTAATCTTTGCTTCATACGGTTGTTCTGCCTCAGTTTCTTGTGAGATCTGAGTCAAACTTGAGGATGAGGGATGAAAGGATGAACATGAAGAGGTGGAGGGGGTCAGTCTTCCTGGTAAAAGGACAGCAAGCAGAAAAGGGAACAAACTGGAGGGGGGGGAAGGGGGCGGGATTGGGACTCTCTGCAACCTCACTGGTCCGTCCTTGCCTTCTTTGGACCAGTAGCCTTACTGCAGGGAACAGACAAACCAAAAATTAGTCGTTTTTTATTTTTATTGTCAACTTTTAAATTTTCTAGTAAAGTAGGCAGGAAGTACTTACGTATCTGGGGAGGTGCCCGGTCTTTTGGGGGCGGGTTTTGCAGATGCAGCGTCCTTGCCCGATTCTACAGAGCAGAAACATGAGCACACAGGTTTAAATGTATCCCGTTATCCAGCATTCAACTGTCAAACAGCCAGGATCGTCAACAATAAGACAAAAAGCCATGACACGTCAGTTACTGTCACCTTGTAGCCATCGGACTTGGGTGGCGGGACCGTAGCCCTTCTCGTTGCGGGCGGCGATGCGGAAAATGATAGCTGGCTTGGTGGTGTAGTCAATGTGGGCGTTGGACAGGCTAGACGACTGCACCAGGCAGGAGGGGTTGGGCCCGCAGTACACGCGCATGAAGGCCAGCTGGGCCGGCGTGGAGGCCTTGGCCTCGGCCGTCTGGTTGCTCTGGATGGCCAGGTACACCGAGTACTCAATGATCTTCCCTGATGTGACCGAGGGCGGCTCCCACGTCAGGTGGGCCCCGTCTGGGCTCTGTAGACAGAGGGAGAGGTGATACAAGGAAAGGACCAACAATATAGCACAACCTCTACAGCTATAAAACTATTACTCTAATATAACATACTATGTACATATGCAACATTAGTTGGTAACTTTCATTCATATACATATATATATACACATATATACACATATATATATATATATATATATACACACATATATATATATATATATATACATACATACATACATACATACAGCCAAAATTTTAAACATCTTTATAAAATAAAACTGTATATATTAAAAAGAAAAATGTAAAGAAAAAAATATGCAATTGTTCAGAATGGGGTGGGATGCAATGTATTACAGGCACACTGAGCAATTCCATTTTGATTTCCTGGCTTTCTTCAGGTCTCTGGTGTCCATGGCCAGGCACTGTTCATGGAACCACCTTTCACACATTTCACATTGGATCTACAAAAGGACAAGGTTGTCACGGTTAACATGCAGGCAGTAATGTTAGGGATTTTAATTAACAGAAACTCAAAAAACAAAAACAGGGGAACACAGGAAACATACTCCAACACAAAGAAAACAGCTTGGGGTCCAGCAAAACAGAATACTCCAGGAAGGCAAAAGGTCATGGGCACAAGAAAGGGCAAGGGTACAACAATACGCTGACAAAGACCCCAACATTGACCTTAACAACGAACCTACACTGAGACAGGGGAGAACAGGGACTAAATACACAAGGGCTGATTTGGGAGAACGAGACACAGGTGAGGGCGGTGAATTGACAACGAGGGGAAGGACCATAAAGGAGACAGGGTGGAGCAATGAAGAACACAACATAGTCCCAGTCTCTTCTTTCTTTATCATATTAAAAACAACAATTTAGAAAAATGTTTTCTGTTACACACACGTGTGTGTGAGCGTGTGTACACAGTATATATAAAGCAATAGAAG
>JAOEHI010000020.1:4109218-4119486 GCA_025447815.1 Percopsis transmontana
ACAGGTGCTCTATGCAGGCACAACAAAACAATGACTCACAGCATAAAAGGCTGTGAGTGAAACTTAAATAAGAGTCTCAATTAAACATAAATGAATGCACCTGTGCAGGGCTAATCCCCACAGGTGCGCAGCCAAGGAGGAAGGCACTTAGCGTGCACAGACGTGTGCGCGCTGATCATGACAAAAGGTCATTTAATTTAAATTAGATTTACATTATGGATACAATTAGGTTTAAATCAGGGTTAAGGTTATTTAGGGTTAAATTACAAGTTACATTAGGGTTATATGAACTAGGATCTACAATGCCCTTCGTTACCTTTTCACTTTCTGCTATGTCAACAGGAGGGTTAGAGGTAAAATTCTCCACAGGATCTTGAAGGTGGATCATCTCCTTCAAAGTGCATTTGTTTTAACATCCCCAGGGCTCTTACTGACTCTGTAGTTAAATTATATTTAGGTTATTTAGCAGACGCTGTTATCCAAAGCGACTTACAAATACATGCTGCTAATACATGGAGCATAGGGGTTAGGCATCTTGCTCAAGGATGCTAACAGGTAGGCCAACTCTTGTGCTCAAACCCACAACCTTCCAGCTGGTAGTCAAACCTAGACCACTAGACTATCCTGCCGCATTTTCAATATTATGACGTAAAAATAGTGATGATTATCTAGCTAAATCTATTGTTTGTTTGTAGTTGTATTGCTTTATCTGCTTCAGGATTAAATAAATAGTGATGTATATAATATTATATATAGTGTATATAATAACCTGTATATCAATAACAATATTAAACACATAACAACACATAATGCTTTTCTTTGCACATTTAAAACCACTGAAATGTAATAATTGTGTGATGTTTATGGAAGAATTGTACACCAGGGCTCTTGCTTAGTAGTTAAATATTATAATAGTGATGATAATAATAGTAATAATAAAAGACATATTATTATTATTATTAATATGCACCTTATATAATAATAATAATAATAATGACAAGTGCACAAAATACTTTGTATAGCAGCTTTAATAAATGGTTTACACAGTGCTTTGCACATTTTTAATACACAAAAGTACAGCAGGGAAAGCAATAAAACGACCTAAATATTTTGACATCATAATATTGAAAATCTGTCAAAATATTTACAATATGTTTTGTCAAAATATTGAAAATTATCAAACATTTTCATCCTCATTAAAATGAAAATACATTATACAATATAATTCAACCATTCGTATTTACATCTACATGTTGACGAAAGTATTGTAAATGGCATATTGTATTCAGCTAGACGACATTTTGACAAAAGTATTATACATCATTTATCTGTTTTAGACAAGCATCACCATTTGACGTCAATCTCATAAGACTGATTGAATACACAACAGCAGATTTCTTGCTGCCTCACAAATTTCCCCTCTGGGATAATTCAATTTTCTAATCCAATCTGAAGGCAAGTAGCAGTCTAAACAGCAATGATACCAGTTTAAATGGGTGAGAAACATTACTCTTTTCTTGTCCCTTAGCAAATTAGATTATCCATTTCATCCAGCTGCTGTTATGGTTTTACAATATACCGCAACATTTAGAGTAACTCCAAATGACTCCACATAAATCAAATCAAACTAAATTTATTGGGAAAACATATTTTATTCAGAAAATACCAACATTTTAACTAATCAAGGTGTTCCACACTGATATTACATTAAATAGTCATTGGCATATTGTCAAATAGTCTTTAGTAGTCATTAGCAATTAGCATAATTTTGTTAAGATGCATATTGTAACATAAAAGACACAAAGACACAGAGAATAAAAGAAACAAATAATACAGGGGCAGGGTAGTCTAGTTGTCTGGGTGTTGGACTCCCAGTCGGAAGATCATGGGTCCAGTGTTGGCCTACCTGTAAGCATCCTTGAGCAAGACGCCTAACTCTGATCGCCTAAATCTGATCCTAAATCTGATCCTTGTAAAACTTGTAATTGTACTCATTGTAAGTCCCTTATAAAAACGTCTGCTAATTTACCTAATAAAACAGAACAATTGTATGTAACCATGTGATTACCAAGATCAAAGATCAAGATATGTTATCTAGCACACACAACCCCCCATCCTACCCACACATAAATATACACATCTCCATAAGCACAGGAAATTAAGATATTTGAACTGTAATTTCTAATACAAAGACCCTAATGTGATATATACATTTGAACTGATGGGTAGTCATTTGATTTACCCCGGTAGTGAATAAGTTTAGATGATTACCTGGTGTAGCAGGAACAGATAACCATAAATATGGTCTCTATTCAGGTCACACCAACTGAATCATTTAAAGTAATTCAGTTTCTCCCAGACCTGTCTTAATAGCCCGTGTAAAGCCACTTCAGGAGTTCAGTTCAAACAGGTCATTCTTTTTCTTGTCGGCAGGCCAGTCGGGGGCAAATCCGAGTTCTGCTAGTAGTGAACTTTTACCAAGCATGAATAGTTCAGAACTAGCGGAATTCCAGACGTACCCTCAAAAAATCACAGCACCATGGAAGAGAGAAAAGTCCGGTGTGTTTGGGGGATGGGGGGAGAGGGAAGGTGTAGCTCAGCCCCTTCTCAAGGACTACACAAGTCTGTGTCCTCCTACAAAAAACTTACACAAACTACAACTATAACCTGCAACTTACACAATAAGGTGCATAAAAGGCAAAGTATTCTTCCATTAAATGTATTTCCAATTTAGCATCAAACCTCCTTTTGATATTACAGCCGTTAGAATAAGCCTGTTTTGTTCAGTGAGGTCAGCAAGGTTAAGATTAGAACATAGGCCTACACTACAGTCACTAATAAATAGGATACTCGGCCATAGGAGCCCTACACAGACGAGTTTGAGTAAAAAACAGAAGAGGCATTTACAAACGTCTTTTGTTCTGGGGCTCCATCCTCTTCTTCATAGGGAGTGGAAAACAAATCTGAGAGCCACCTTCCTTTGCTTCAACAACTTGTTTGAAAAAGCACTCTAGAAGAAGTGGACTTTAAAAAATGACTGGAATGAAGGATTAGACTAATTTGGCGTGGCATCTTTGGTCACCCTGTTGTTCCCTTCAACTGAACTGTCAATCCGGAGAGATTAACCTCTTACAGAAACATGTCAGGGGCAATTTGCCCACAGTAATCAGGCTTGAACCGGATCCCGGTCGTCCGTATAGGCCTTTAATCCACTTTAGTACCCTCCAGAATCAAGCTACTAGAGGAACCAGGTTAGAGAAAAATATTTTTACACAGTAAACACATTTTAAGTGTTAAAATGTGGCAGGGTCACTGATTGTTTAGGGTGGCACACTCCCTGCTGAAAGGTCCTGGGTTTGATCCCCGACATGCCCGGCCTGCCTATAAGCATCCTTGAGCAAGATGTCTAAGCCCCACCGGCTCCCTAATACCTGTAACTGTACTTACTGTAAGTTGCTTTGGATAAAAGCTTCTACTAAATGACCTAATTGTAATGTAATTACATGTTAAATGAACAATAATTACAATTCACTGAGGTCAACTGCTTGTCATAAGTAAAATAAGTGAATATTGTTTCACATTATGACACTGTTTTTTTAATTAGTCTGCAATTAATTAAAGCCATAGGATAACTTGGAATGTTGGTGGCCCCACGGGTGACAACTGCAACTGCACTCTGTTTTTGAGTCCTGTCATATTCTTTTGACTTAAATATATTGTTTATTTTTCCATAAACTGATGGAAATCCCTTGAGATATTAGCTTTGCGAGGAAGAAAGCAACACCTCTGCCACTAGTACGCTGACAGGAAATAACAGTTGTATCTGTAAACCCAAGGGATATAATGTAATGCTGTTGCAATTCCAATACAAAGAGCAATTAAATGATTTTCAATATTAGCAATTACATCTCTAATTACGGGGAGCATTCCTCAAGTTTTTACTGAAAAGATCCTCAACTGAAGATCGCCATAGGCTTACGTGTGGCCCAAATATCAGCAGTCATATGTGACAGCTGTGCAAATGTAGCAGAGAAAGTAGCTGGTGAAGACAGTAATGTTTTCAAAGGGAGAAACCAATTCCCTTAATCACCGGCTGTTCCTCTTATCCTTTAAGTAGACACTAGTTCCATCAGAGAGACCCAGAACTGCCTGTCTTTGGATACAGACAGCTGTCAGCGAGCATCTCTTTGCCAGGGATCAGCGTAGAACAGACATATGTATAAATCTAAATGTTTACAACTATGAATAATCTTATCTGTTTTAATATTAACTATTAAACAAACTACAATTAGCAAATATTCAGAAACCTTTTCGCACATCGCCTTTAGTATCAAAGAGGACCTGCAGGACTAGCCTTCACCAAATGTCTCGGTCTTATTTTCTTATCTATATTGATCAGGATATCCATTGTAAATAAAGTTTATTATTAATATTATTATTGTTTTAACTCATCTACTGGGATCAAATTTATTGCGTGATGGAAAACCAAGGTTGACTCGTGAATGAGTTTACACCTGATAGCAATTAGCTTAGACGGACTTCGTGTGGCTTTCCCCCGAGTGAACTCTCAATCCGGATAGATTAAAGACTTTCTGACCTCACTTACATCTCATCCATCCATCACAGTAATAGTTCTGTGGGACGCCAGTTGTCCAAACAAGCAACTTTAAGACTCAGCTGTCCTCTCATGCGTGGTCCACTTTCATATGTAAGAACCATTGCAATATTATATCAATGCTCTTGTTTAGGCCTAACCATTTAGGTAGGAGAGAATGCAGTTAATGGAGCTAATGGCAGGCATCATTATAATGGCAATAGTTCTACTGTAATGTCACAAAAAAGTTATGAAGGAATATGATATATACTGTGTATTACATACTGGCTACTGCAGTATTAAGAAAAGGCAGAAGCGACATAAATACAGATTCCATACGGCTACAATGTCTACAAGTGTATGAGTCAATGTGTGTGCTAAATACCTTAAGAATGGATTGTTGCCCATTGCTCTACCTCAGTTGAGTTTTGTTTTGTGTATCTCATTTACATAGATGCAATGCAACAAACCAACATATATGAATGAATAAACAAGGAAAAAAACACCCAATTCCAGCACCACTAACATTTACTGTACATCCACATGAGGCTCGCAATATAATTCTCATTTTAACCTTTAACTGTCGTTAATCCACTCGTATACAATCTTCTTCTGATCTTTCGCATCCTGGCCTATTTGGCTGGTAGTTTTAATTACCATTCAGAAACAAAGCTTGTTAGTATCACTGACATAGTGCAAGCCTTTGCTCTAATTTGACTGGCGCCATAATCCTATCAGAAACCCCCAAGGCATGAGTATAAAAAGCTAGTGTCAGATGTGTTGAGACTGTCACCTAAGTAGGCAAGCAAGCAAGTGGCAAGGAGAGCCACTGTCTGAAAGATCGCCTGTCTTTGTAGGACCTTACAAGCTCAACATGGCAGAGGACTGGGGGAAAGTGGCATTTGCTGCTAGGCGGCATAATGAAGACACAACAAGTGGATCTGGCTTCAGTTATACTAACTCCAACCATACCCAAGGTACTGTATCATAATGGTTTTGTTTTATAAATGATTCTAAAGTAATGTACTGTTTTGCCTCTATAACTTTTTATTCGTCGTCTTATTCATTGAACCATTTATGATTTTACGATAATTCATTGCTTTCATGATCAAATAGCTGATAACTATACTGCTATCTAAGATAGTCTAGTGGTTAGTGGGGTAGATTCCCACCCAAAGGGAATAGGGTTCATATATCTAACCCCTTCCTGCTTCGTAATACTTGTAAACTTATAAATGAGTAAATGTACTCACTGTAAGTCACTTTGGATAAAAGCATCTTCTACATAATCTATATGTAATTATTAAACTACACAAAGTGAGTTAGTGAAACATCACATTTATATTAAATGTGAATTGTCTGTGTTTTATAGAATCATCAAATGATCAATGATTCTTATTGTATGAGCCATCAGTAATAAACATTTTATATTTAGGTGAATGGAACAATGAGCCAGAATAAACCTATATATGTTGAAATATTTAATAGTGGAGACTTTTTTTTCAGGTCCCTTCGATGGCCCCAACTACCATATTGCACCACGATGGGTTTACAACCTTGCAACCCTTTGGATGCTTGCCGTGGTTGTGTTTTCACTCTTTACCAACGGTCTGGTTTTGGTGGCTACAGCCAAATACAAGAAACTCCGTCACCCTCTCAACTGGATTTTGGTCAATCTTGCTTTTGCAGATATTCTTGAAACAATTATTGCTAGCACAATCAGTGTCTGCAATCAGATTTTCGGCTACTTCGTTCTGGGACACCCCATGTGTGTCCTTGAGGGCTTCACTGTTGCATGTTGTGGTAAGATGTTTCTAAGTACTATTTTGTATTTATTTATTTTTATTTTATTTATTCAAGGTGCAGTGACAATAACTGGGATTTCAATAATGGACTGTATTTATTTCTAAGGCTGTTATACTCCTTGCATTAGTTCTTTCTGTTAAACTAAGACATTGCTAACAATGACTATGGTGTTTGTGCCCACAGGCATTGCTGGTCTGTGGTCCCTGTCTATGATCTCCTGGGAGAGATGGGTGGTTGTGTGCAAACCCTTTGGAAATGTGAAATTTGATGAGAAATGGGCCATATCTGGCATTATCTTCACCTGGGTCTGGTCAGCGTTTTGGACTGCCCAACCCGTGTTTGGATGGAGCAGGTATTGCTAAAAATTGTTATCTCATAATTTAAAAATTGTTTAAATGAGGATGGCAGAATGCTTTTTGGGGGGTCATGGGATAAATCTGTTAATAAATCTGTAAATAAATATATTAATTCATTCATTTTTACTTATTTTGAACACATTTCAATCTACTTTTACTATCTACAATAAAACCTCCATGCATTTGTAACAATGTGCTTTGGTTTACCGCTGGAGCACACTGGAACCCTGAACATGTCCCCCTCCTCAGGTACTGGCCTCATGGTTTGAAGACCTCCTGTGGGCCTGATGTGTTCAGTAGCGGCCCAGACAACATTGGCAGGGAGTCCTACATGATAGCCCTGATGATCACATGCTGCTTCCTGCCTCTGGGTGTCATCGTCTTTTGCTACATGTTCGTGTTTCTGGCTATCCACTCCGTAAGTTCTCCCCCCTCCCGTCCATTGAAAGGCACACTTCTGAATTTATGTGCCGAATTACCCTTGTGGTTGAATCTAGCATTACAAAAACATTGTTGTATTAATTGGAAACCCGCCCACACATGAGTCCTCTACAGCTCTCATAGGCTCACACCATTCTTCCGCACTCCCCCTAAAGCCATGTACATCATAGCTTTTCAAACATAAACAGTGACAGCTGGGACAGAAATGTGAGGAGTGTACCTTTATTGTGATGAGATACATATACTGTATATATTTTAAATTTCTTTGCTAAAACAGGCAGGCCAGTAGAATCACAATTTCTGTTCACTTCACTATCACAGGTAGCCCAACAGCAGAAGGAGTCAGAGTCCACCCAGAAGGCTGAGAAGGAAGTCTCCAGGATGATTGTTGTAATGATAGGCGCGTATTGCTTCTGCTGGGCACCCTATACCACCATGGCCTGTGTTGCTGTGGCCAACCCTGGGTATTCCTTCCACCCTCTGGCTGCCTCGATGCCAGCCTACTTTGCCAAGAGCGCCACCATCTGGAACCCAATTATCTATGTCTTCATGAACAGACAGGTAGGCCACAATGTGTTTAACGAGTACTGACAATTAATACTTGAGTAAACGTACAGATAACTTGCTGAAACATGACTCAAGTCAAAGTAAACTTTTACAAAACTACTGAATTAACAGTGAAAAAGTATTTGGCAGTAAGTGTGCTTTAGTATTAAGTAATTATCAGATGATAAATGTAGGTAATTATTAAAAATACTAGTAAAAGCAAACAGTTAAAGTGAACAGAAACATAAATAGGCTCCCGTCTGAGCAAAGTACAATCTCCCCAAAATAATAACCCTCTGTACATACAGTAATCAAGTATTTGTACTTAGTTACATTACACCACATATGCTGTATTTAAACCCTGTGCTTTACTTTGCTTCTTCCTCCCCCACCAGTTCCGGTCATGCATTATGCAGATGTTTGGCAAAGAAGTAGATGATGGCTCTGAAGCGTCAACATCATCCAAGACAGAAGTCTCCTCTGTGTCTCCTGCATAAAAGGGAACCAATGTGACTTGTACAGTGCTTATTATTTGTTCGTCGTCCCCTCCCTCATTCCCTACAGCGGAATGTTTATTTACACTAATTTCTTCACACGAAGTGCAGAGGAAAAAAAAAACGTTAATGTTCACAGTCAAGAACCAGACATAAATGATAGTGTGCGGCCGGGAATGGTAACATATGGAAAAGTTGACTATGAAAGCAATTATGTATTTTCTTACCCATATAAAGACAGATTCTGTCACAGGCTTATTTAGCTTTGATAAAATGCAGAGTGATGTGAAACTGATTCCACTTTCAGTGAGAAAAGGAAGTATGTCAATTGTGTGAATGCATAATTTTTAAATGTTTTTTTTCCCCCCATTAAATCTAGCATTCTTGCAAATAAAAAAGAAAAAAATATATAGGTAATCAATACATAACGTATGGTCTTTTTTTGAAATGTAAATAAAAATGTGAAGCAAATTAACAATACTGCTACGACTCATTTGTTATTAAGGAAATAGAAATCCATCATGATTTTCTAAAAACAAAATAACTACAGGTGCTCAGGGGAAACACGAAGGAGAAGGAAGTGTCAGTAACAACTTGAACAAAAACAACAAAAAGGACCAAAAAAATACTATAAAGTCAATAAAGTAAACACCTAAACCAGCAAGAGATTTAGGCTACTGAGCCACATCTTAAATATAAGTTCATAAGATTACACTTAAATGATCCCTTAATGAAAATTCAGAGCAGCATAAGGGTAAATAGAGAGCAAGGCAAAAGTCTTATTTGGCCTACAAAGAAAAATACATGATTGTAATGGAGAATTCACTCTTTAAAAAAGGACTGTATATAGGCAACTGAAAAAATACAAAAATGAAGCCTTATGTGGTGTTCAAAGAGGGTCTCAGGGAAGTCAGGGCAATGCAAAACATCAGTGGATGAAAAACGGCTGGATGAACAAGGATCCTACTGCAGCTGCAGAAAGTGAAATCTCAACTTCGGTCCTCGTCTCTTAGCCTGGGCGTTCTTATCGATGTCATAGGCACTGCCACCAAAGCGGAGGTTAAGCGGGGCTACAACACAACCATGGCTGTCATACCGGGAGGTTATACTAAATGCATCCAGGCCCCTGACGTCATATGGAAACAGCCGTTCAACGCCAGTTTGCATGAATCGTATGACAACTGGATGGCAGGTGACGCGGACAAGGAATACACGGCAGGAGGGAACATGAGAGCCCCAGCTCACCGCTTACTAGTAGCCTGGGTGCTTAAAGCATGGGACAAGTTGGATAGGAAGCTAGTGAAAAACTCCTTCAAAAGTGTGTGTGTACTGGTAAATTCATTGGCGGACTATTATGCTTCAAGGTGTGTGGCCTGACAGTGGCAGCTGATGGCAGCGAGGACCATCTAATCAAAGAGGGAAAGCCATGCGCATCACGGCGAGAGCTGTTAGCTCAGGCAACATTAGGGATTTTGTAGGCATATTGTCAGGTTAAACAATTATACCAAACAAGTGCTAATGATCATCAATTTAACATGTACGCTGAAACACAATCACTAACTGAAACAGAAACTGCTGTGTAGGAGGAATAAAACTGGGTGAGGAACAGCCAAACTTCGCTAACAGGGTGAGGTTACTGAAGACAGTTTCATGTAAAAAGTCACTATGGCAAGACTGAGCACAGCAACTGTTACGTGTAAGACTGGAGTAGAACCCAAATGCAAACAGACACGGAGCCTAGGTATAATTAACAGGGTTTTAATGTGCAGTACTTAGATTCTTCCAGAGTGAATGAGAGAACTACAATCCAAGTCCAGTGGGGTGAGCAGGTTCGAGGTTCAGAGCGGGAGTGGGTCCGTAGGAATTTCCAGATTGGCGAAGTCCAACGGTGGAGTGTCGTTCTGGTGGGGTTCTGGGGTTGTCTTGACTATGATCTGACGCTGAGTAGAAGGTGGACCGGGTATATAAAGCGGAATAACGATGAGGTAAATGGACTGCAGCTGTGAACCTGACACCCGCACACCAGGCTCC
>JAOEHI010000020.1:4119586-4131237 GCA_025447815.1 Percopsis transmontana
TATATATATATATATATAGAGAGAGAGAGAGAGAGAGAGAGAGAGAGAGAGAGAGAGAGAGAGAGAGAGAGAGAGAGCTTTGGGTGTTTCAATATTAACGATAGCAGCAAACATCAATTTATCTCTCCAACGTTGACAATACAAATACAGTTTGATGGATTTTTATGGATTTTATGCAATACATCTTTATGAAAACAAATATGCAAACTACACGTTTCGTATACATTTAATGACAAGGCTTGTTATGTATAAACTAATCCTTGAGTTAATACTTAATAATTGGGTTAATAATACAAATCAGTAAAATGTCAGATTCTCACTAAAAATAAGTAGCCTGTATTACGTTTATGATCACTTAATTTAATTTCTTGTTGATTTCAATTAATCTCATTGCTCAAGTAATTGATCTAAATTTAACGAATGATCTTGCAATCAAATATCTTTTTGGCTGTTAATTCCCACGTTAGCAGTTTCACAGTATATTGTGTTTCAAACTCCTCTACAAGTTATAGATTGTCTTACCATATATGGAAATCTAGGTCATTTAGCATTTGGCAGATGCTTTTTATCTGAAGTGACTTACAGTGAGTTACAATTCTTTACAATTCAGGTAGGGGTTAGGCATCTTGCTCAAGGATGCTTCCAGGTAGGGTGGGCATGTTTGGGATTGGCTGGGAGCCGACCACCCTAAACACTAGGCTGTCTTGCCTATCCTGCCCCTGGTCTGTAGCCAGGCGTTAGAGATCATATGGCTGATAAGATAATTTGGCTATAGACAATGTTTGAAGGAAAGTGACCAATGAACCAATCATAACGAAAGTGTCAGTGTTCCCTCCCTAGAGGTGCCACATAAACTGATATACAGCCCCAGAGTCAGCGATGTGAGATGTCAATTAAGGGAGGTCTGTACACGCCCAGCCATCTCTCCAGGAGTTCTAATCAGCCAAATGACACTCCAGTCTTTACGGTCCCCTTCAAAGTGCCCACAAGGACCGTGCTTCTTTATAGTCTCTTTTTAAAGTGACACTCACTGTGAATAGGCTGTTCTCACAAGCACCCTCACTCCAACCGCCCCTCCAGGTGTCACAGGTAAGAGGGGACGCCCGACGGTGACCGCCGCCATGACAACATGGGGACAACATGCGTCCCTCACCTGGCCTCAGCTGCTGCGGCTGGTGCTTCTGGCGCTCCTGGGCGCGGGGTCGAGGGCCCAGCAGGGCACCCAGCCCCACTCCATCAAGATCGAGGGAGACATCACGCTGGGCGGGCTGTTCCCCGTGCACTCCCGCGGGCCGGCCGGCGTGCCCTGCGGCGAGATCAAGAAGGAGAAGGGCATCCACCGCATGGAGGCCATGCTGTACGCCCTGGACCAGATCAACGGAGACCCCGAGCTGCTGCCCAACATCACCCTGGGGGCCCGCATCCTGGACACCTGCTCCCGGGACACCTACGCCCTGGAGCAGTCGCTCACCTTCGTCCAGGCGCTCATCCAGAAGGACAACTCGGACGTGCGCTGCTCCAACGGCGAGCCCCCCATCATCCCCAAGCCGGAGCGTGTAGTGGGGGTGATCGGGGCCTCTGGCAGCTCTGTGTCCATCATGGTGGCCAATGTTCTCAGACTGTTTGCGGTGAGAGTCGCCTATATATATATATATACTGTATATATATACTGTACATGGACACACACACACACACACACACACACACACACACACACACACACACACACACCCACACCCACACGCACAATACTCTTAAATGTTTAACTGTCTGTAGGCCTACAATGTAAATAAGCTGAATAACATGAACAGGAACTTAACTGCTGAATATTCTAGCATAGCAGGGCTAACTGCTTTTCAACTGGACATGAGGCAGTTAACCCCCCCCCCCCCAAGTAGGGAATCCCACAGTCTGTTAGTACTGTCTGTGCTGGAAAATAGAACATTTAGGCGTCAAAGTTATCAATTATCAGTGTCTTTCAGGGAAGCTGTTTCTCGTACATAACTTCTTGCGGCATTCAACACTGTGAACCTAAAGCAAGGAGGAGTGCATAACTACAGCTAACCATGGGCTACAATACATCAACAACTAGCTGGTGTGGAGTCCGTTTATCCTGCTTTATGTGCTTCTATGGATAGGGATGTCTCTAGACAGATGCCTCCTCAACAAAGTTCACTGTCAACATCTTCTATCTCCTGTACGCAAAAAGGCTTTTTGACCATAAATTATTGAGTAGTGAATCTAGAATGCAGTATAGGAAATGTCTTCTTTTTTTTAATCAATTTTTTATTTATTTTCTAACCCACAAGGCAGCAAGAATGGATATAACAACGATAAAATATAAAATATACAGTCACGAATATACTGTAGTGAGTTATGTGAATATTAATTCTGAACTTCAGCTTCATTCACATCATTACAGGAGATTCATTCCTCACCTGGAAAAATCTTTCTAATTATTTTTGGCTATAATCCCAGTCATAACCTATAAACTATAGACCGTAACATTCAAATGTACAGCATACACACACACACACCACACACGTATCTACATAAAGCAATATTGTAGCACTTTCCAGTTCAGGTCCTGGGGGTAGACAGTAAGTAAGATCACTTTAAGATGGACAACCCCTGGAGCAAGGGGCCAACACGCTTCTTAAAATATGCAAAACACAACACCACCTGTAATATGGTTAGTTACTGTTTCACCTAGACACAACATTATAAAAACTAGTGTAAATGGATGGCGCTGTTAAGAATCCGGAGTGGGCTGAATCGTATTGCCTCAGTGTGCCAGTAAAACTTTATTTATTTATGTGAAAACATTTAAGATTGTGTTTTTTTGAAGTGCATAATGAGAAGACTTAATGAGAATCAGCAAATTGATTGTCATGGAACATTTTGTACTCTCTTAACATTTTTACAGCATTGAATAGAGGCAACAGTGAGTATTTCATGAGCGTGCACATTTTGTACCTGTATCAATGAGACAAATGTGTTCAATTTATAAACATGTCACCCCTGCTGGTACTAGAGTTTAACGCCATCCACTGATTTGTTATTTAAAATATCTCCTGCTTGTTAACATTTGACTGCATTAAGTCTGCCATGGCTTTCCTTTTTTTAAAAGACTGTTTCTGTTTATAGCATGAGCAAATATCCTTATGGAGGCAAGCTGTGGGCATATTTAGGGCCATGTCATTGGTTGGGATTACTGACCGATTCACTTGAGTAACTCTGACTGAATGCTGTTTCAAGTCTAAACGTCAAGGAAGATTGTATGTATCATTCAATGAACGAATGTATCATTAAATTGAATGAGAATGGGGCATCTTGGTCGTGAGTGACGTTTGGGACATTTTGAGAAACCAGATATGTCACGACTTTACTGGTTTTAACTAATCCTTTCATTTAACGGGGTAAAATGATTTAAATCTTTAAAAAGACCTCTATTTGGGAGGTGATGTGTTGCCACATACTGTATATTGCAGGCCTGCAAACATTGTAGGTTGTTGATTTTATCCATCAGCATCACACAGAATGACAGGCGTGTGTCAACATGAAGCTAGATGCACGTGGCTATCAGAATTAAATATATTGTATGGCTTACAGCTGAGAAATGCTAACCTTTTTCTACTCTCCTGATCTCTCTCTCTCTGTCTCGCTCTCTCGCACTCTGTGCTTAATGTAATTTGGCTAAAACCATATAATCCTGCCAGATAATCTGTGAAATGGTTCTCTCGCTCCTCTCTCCTTCCCCCTTCACAACCACTTGTGTGTACCTTTCTCTCCTCGCTACAAGACCTAGCTAGCGCTAATGCCAGCGGTCCGGCATTAGCGGGTTCTCATAAACGGTGTCATTAAGGAAGTAGCACACTAGTAAATTAATCTTCTCATCCAAACAAATGCTTTTACCGCAATGGCTCGTACCATCTGCGTGGCGTTGTGATGTGGAGCACATTCTCAGGACCAACCAGGTCTGGATAGATCACCGCAAAGTTGCCTGAATCCTGGGGATTAAAGGGAACATTGGCCACCCATGCAAGAGATAGTGCCATTTTGGTGAATTAATGTCTGCTCAACTTGTCATCTCAAGGTATTAAGGGGAAGACTTAGTAGCTATAATTACACATTATTTCGTTTTTGTCTAGACAATGGGGATGGGGTAGTGGTTCTTTTGTACCCGACTCTGCCATGCCCTCACCTCTTCATTTAGATTTATTGGTGTAATAATCATCTTCTCTTATCCATCTAGGCTGAGCAGGATGCTACCTTGGGCCGCACGCACTCTTTAGTTCATCTTTTGTCCTCTTGAAGAGAACAACAGATGAGTGCTAACCCTCTCACTGGGTACATGACATGGGAAGTGTAGAGCCCTTCTCCTGTCAACAGTTGTTATGAAATAAAACAAGTCCAATGCTGATAAGTGTCTTAGGTGTGTCATTTATTAACTTGATCAAGGGAAGTGTACAGAAATGGAGAGAGAAATGGAAAGAGAGAGAGAGAGAGTGTTATGGTAACAGAAAACATCTCACAATATCATCTTCGTTTCATCTGGGTAGACTAGGCAGACAACCTTGACTAGACAGAGAGAAGAATCCCCAAAATGAAGTATAGAAGAAGTAAACAATAATTTCACAAAAGCTAGAATCAATGTCAGGCTATACCCAAATGCACGACACATAGGCAAATATGTAGTACTATGAGGAATCTTTACTTGCAAAACAACAGGGGAAACAGGGAACAGTTTGCAGGTAACAGCCAAATACAGAGTGCCTGTACACAAATAACGACTTGACTGAAGAAACGTGAGGGTTTATATACACATGGGACACAATATTTTCCCCACACCAGCCATGTGACCCTTCTGTGTTTCCTCTCCCAGATCCCCCAGATCAGCTACGCCTCCACGGCCCCCGAGTTGAGTGACAACAGCCGCTACGAGTTCTTCTCGCGGGTGGTGCCCCCCGATTCCTACCAGGCCCAGGCCATGGTGGACATCGTCAAGGCCATGGGCTGGAACTACGTGTCCACGCTGGCTTCGGAGGGCAACTACGGCGAGAGCGGCGTGGACGCCTTCCAGCAGATATCTAGAGAGGCAGGTTTGTACAGCGAGTTATGGCTGATAGGACTCATTCTATCATAGGACCTCTTTGAGGAAACTAATGTGCAGTAAACCCAAATGGTTCTCAAAGTGGGGATTGGCATCAACCACAGGGTCACAAGAGGCTTTTGGGGGTGCCTGTGAGAGGAATTCAAGGTTTGTTGTGAAATTTCTATTCTAAATGACTCTCAACAAACTGTCTTTAACTGGGGTTATAGTTACATTTGCAAATGGGTACACTATGTCAAAGACCGTGCCTGTCAATTAAATGAATGAATAACCTTCAATAACACACATACATGCATATATAGTGGGACAAAAACATCCTGCCTCTCTACTCCTCCCTGGCGCCAAAGACCTGTTTAGACAAACATTCTCGAGAAGCTCCCTGGACAGAATGGCATTGGCTACCATTCATAATATCACATGTGTCCCAAAGGCAGATATACACGCATATTAAAACCAGGTCTACTTTTCACACATTGTAATGATTATTGTAATCAACTGATGGATTTGAGTTGTTTGGAATGATGATAGACAATAGATTTGCACCATAACTGCAATGACTTAACAGTCCTGAAAAAGAGTTCTGAAGAGGTCTTTTGGTTTTCTGTGTGTGTGTGTGTGTGTGTGTGTGTGTGTGTGTGTGTGTGTGTGTGTGTGTGTTGCTAGGGGGGTTGTGTATTGCCCAGTCCATAAAGATCCCCAGAGAGCCCCGACCGGGGGAATTTGAGAAGATCATCAAGAGACTCATGGAGACCTCCAATGCTCGTGGAGTCATCATCTTTGCCAATGAGGACGATATTGTGTAAGTCAATGCTAACAATCGGCCACACAGATAAAGTAACAAGATAAGACACCTAAGAGGAAATACTACAGCTATAGCTATATTTACAAACAGATAAACCAGGGTAGACTCATCAAATCTCATATCTTTCCTATTGGGGCACAATGAAAGAGTTTTGTAAAACAGTTTAAGTTTAAAGGTACATTCCTCGATTGTGTTGTAGCAACCCAGATCCCCAAATGTCAGCCCCAGGTCACCGTTGATGCTTGAAACACAACTTTCCACAAAGGTGGAGGTGGCTGTAGGGGGAGGGGCATAGCATTTTGTGGGCCTATGAGAGCTGTTAGGGAGGGGTAGAGGTGAATGCAAGCCAACCTCAGGGCATGCATTCTCAAACCAAAACAACATTGTTGTAATTGGGGTTTCAACCAGAGGAATTCCAGACTCAAATGGAGTTATGACTTTTCTACCCTCAGTCTTTGTTGGTAGGCATAGGATCAAACTGTAAATGGTTTGGGGCAGGATAGTCTAGTGGTCTGACCTTCCCAGCCCCAAGGTCATAGCTTCGGGCCCCAGAGCTGGTCTACCTGTAAGCATCCTTGAGCAAGATGCCTAACCCCTACCTGCTCCTTGTAATACTTGTAATTGTACTCAATAGTCCTAATTGTAATTGTTTGACTGACCATATCCTGTCTTCTGCCAGGCGGGTGTTGGGCGCAGCCAAGAAAGCCAACCTGACGGGTCACTTCCTGTTTGTCGGCTCTGACAGCTGGGGGGCCAAGAGCTCCCCTATCCTGGACCAGGAGGAGGTGGCTGAGGGGGCCGTCACCATACTGCCCAAAAGAGCCTCTATTGATGGTACGGCAAGTGTTTAAAAAAGTGCCATTGTAATTAAGTGTATACATATGAATATAAATTACATATATAAATCACATATATTCTGTGTCACTAAATTCACCACCAAAAACACTACTTAATGGTAAAATTACTAATAACTAATAACTTTAGTGGCATAGTGCTTCTCTAAAACAGGGTTTTATACTGTAGTTAGGACCTGCAAAACACTAAGGAAGAGGTTCCACATGAAACGAGGCTGGAACAAACAGAGCTAATGGCTGCAGTGGGAACACATACAGGCTATACTGTATTAGTAGAGGAAGGGACAGTGTAAGCATGTGTGGATGTAGTAGAGTGTAGCAGGGCAGGATGTAGACCTTAGCTTGCGTAGAGGTCAGGTCTTACCTTGGTTGAATAGAAACGTTTTCTCATTGATAGTAATGAAGTTAAACCCCTGGTTAGATTAAGGACTGAACTTGTGTACCTTAAGGCTGGAACTTACTCACCATATTAAGTAGCGGGCAGACCTCTGCGGACGAGGCGCGCGTTGGCCGCTCGACCATTTAGCAATACATACAGTAGCCTACTGCACATGACCTAAACTAGGTCACATGCAGTAAAATAGGCTAAATACAAAAAATCAGCATAGGAACAGCAATGTTGTTGAGGAAGAGGGAGGGAGGAACTCCTGTGTCCTTAGCTATTATTGTTGTGAGAGCATGTATTACAACCGATTACAATGCTGTTGCAATTTACAACTTCTCAATGTGAAGGAACGATTTGTATGTTTGGCGTTGCTTTCAAGGAGAAAGTGTCAGAACAGGAGAGGGTTGGTACGCTCGCTACACAAAGAAAGGGGAAAAGGCTGAATAGCTTATAACATTCTTGTTAAGCCGATGCGTAGTTTTGACGAGCAGATGCACTTCTATAAATTAATTTATACATTTTTGTGTTGTTGTTCTTGTGAGTTTGTAAATAAAAAAATGTCCAAAGCCCTTTCTGTTGTCTTTAGTCGTATCACACAGTCAAGTGTTAATGATTAAAAAAAATTATAATAAATGCAACAACAAATTGATGGGTTAGATATCAGGTTGAGTATTACTTTGGTGGGGCTTTTAATAGCCTATGCTTAAGAGTAGTTTACCATAATGTTGTGTAGCCTTTGTGCCTTGTTACTGGTAAATACCATTAATTTACATTTAACCTTTTTTAAGAAATGTGCACATTATAGATGTGCACATTATAGATGTAGCGTATTTATTTTAGTTTTCGTCTAAAACAGGAGGTTTCTGACATTCGCATAGCAACTGGAATATGTTTTATATGTTTTATTCAGTGGGTTAAGCATTTCAGCCTCAACTATGCCAAAGTTGTTAGAATATTCACAACTGTCATTTGCAATCCTCGCTCTGTCTGATCTGTTCTTTCTAACTGTTTTAAATACGGGCACGTCTGCCTGTGTTTTCTGCTATTATCATCCATTAGTTTAAGGCCATCTGCATGGTCCCACATAGAAATTACCAAAACATTTGACAAAAAATAAGAGGTGCGCACCACAGTGCATGGGGCAAACATACCAGGGGCCAACACGCCAGGCCTCGCCCAACAATTTGATGTCATTTGCCACCTCCTCGCACTGCTGCAGATCCATAAAGTATGAATCAGGCTTTAAGGTGTTAACTTTAAGGCTAAAATAAAAAATAAAAAAACATTCTGTCTTAAGACTAGATTTGGGGATGGCCAGAAGTCCAGTAATGTTATGTTCGGCTCAGTCTTATAAGGCTTTAGAATGCAGCTAAATGAGGCAAACCTATTAGTAATTAAGTATCAAGAGTAAAGTATTAAGTTATTAAGTATAAATACCATATGTTCTACAAAGTAGTACAAGTTTAACACAGAGAACAAAATGACAAATTGCAAAAAATATAGATAAAAAGGTAAATAAAAACATCCAATCCAAATTATTTTTTAATTTCTATTTCTTAGTTCAGAGAAACATAGTATTTCCCCAGAAAGTGAACAAAACTCTGGTTTGTAACATATTTTATTGGCTACACTAATTCACCGATGCAGGTTTTGACCAGTACTTCACCTCAAGGTCCCTGGAGAACAACAGAAGAAACATCTGGTTTGCAGAGTTCTGGGAAGACGACTTTAAGTGTAAACTAACTCGGCCTGGCATAAAGTACGACTCCAGCCGGAGAAAATGCACAGGTAGGGCAGCAAAGTAAATAATTGATTTAGAAGTGTTGGAAGTCATCCTGCTGTCCTCATAAAGACCCTCTTGTCCACCACTAAAGGTGAGGAGCGAATCAGTCGCGACTCCCAATACGAGCAGGAAGGAAAGGTGCAGTTTGTGATCGACGCCGTATACGCCATGGCTCACGCCCTGCACAGCATGCACATGGACCTGTGCCCGGGTGCCATGGGGGTCTGCGAGAAGATGGACCCCGTAGAAGGACGGCTTCTCCTTCAGTACATTCGCTCTGTCAGTTTCAACGGTGAGCCAAAACATCTAATAGGACCCTGAAATTTAAAGCACGGGACACGGGCCATTCAAAATAACTTTAAATACTATTATTGTAATTGCTCTTTCGAAGCCCGAGAAACTCCAACAACATAACATGCGACCCCTTGGTTTTCCATAAACAAATGTCAGTGTACTGGATAGGACAGAGACAGGTACAAATACCGCATAGCCTACTGTGTGTTTTAAGGATCAGGAAAATACTTACCACGGTAAGGATTAGGGTTAGGGTTAGGGTTAGCTCTCTCTCTGCTCTCTCTCTGATTTTTGCAACTACACCATAACAATTTGTTTTTTAAATAAAGGGCTAATGAAAGTGCAATTGGGTCTTGTGACCAGAGGGGTCACTAATCTGCCAATTTATTCAATGCAATTTTAACTTTAAATTAAGGTAATCATTTTGATTTTGAACTTCAGTTAAACGCTTGTCCGCGTGCTAACTTTCAGGATGAAATCTTAACATTTAGTCAGTGTATTTATTGAGCCTAATCTACCATATTATTGTTGCTTATTTTCAACCTCCATTGGTTTCAATCTTAACTCACAACTCTGACATTGTGTGAATTGTTATAATAATAATAATAAATTTCAATTTATATAGCGCTTTACGCTTAGCCCAAGATACATTTGTCAGAGGAAACGCTTTGACCAGCATGATAGACATGTTAGCAGTATGGGTTTAAGAATCAATTGGAAAAAAAGTGTGATAAATAAATTTGATTAAATTCAGAAACCAAACAGAATACTGTATCCAATCCCCAACGTGAAGGTGTTCAACATACCTTTAAGACTGACAATTTCATGAGGAAACCAGAAGAGACAGCGAAAGCGATGTTTGACGGACGTTTAATCTTTCGGTGGAAAAGCAAGGTTTCTTTTATTAGAGAAAAGTGTAGAAAGGGGTAGGTCGGCTCTGCACGGGTCTTGAGATCTCTCCGCTAATGTACCTAGTCACGGAACGCCACACTTCCTGTCCCTGGGGCTTCATCTCCACTCTGCCCCGTACACAATACTCCTCTTTTTCATCCGCGGCTTTCCAAAAATAAATAAATAAACAACGTCACTGTTTGGGATGAAAGAGGGGTTCTGTGAAAGCATTCCCCGTTTGTTTTCTCTCTCTCTCTCTCTCGTCCGCCATGTGACTTTGGCCTGTGTGGGAGCTTTTCTGATTGAAATGCCTGCAGGGACCCGGGAGGAACATTCAATCACGTTAGAGCAACAGACCAACAGGCTTTCAGAGGGCTGAAAGACTGCAGGCATGGAGGACAGGCTTCACTAAAGAGCATCCTGCACTCAGCGCTGACATGATTGCATGAGACCAAAGAAAGGAAACACAGGCAGTGTGTGGGTGTTTACTCTGTGGAGGGGAGTGCAGAGTGCCCTCTCCTCCCGGCCTTTGATTTGCCTTGGCAGTACAGCACACTAGTTCGTAAACTTCTGCGTCCTGGTGTCACAGGCAGTGCAGGGACCGGGGTGATGTTCAACGAGAACGGAGACGCTCCTGGTCGATACGACATCTTCCAGTACCAGCTCTCCAATGTGAGCAACCCTGGCTACAAGGTCATTGGACAGTGGACAAACCACCTCCGTCTCAATGTAAATATATGTTGTTTTAATACAATAATAATCTCACGGCAGTGGCAAAATTGTTAGTTCCTCCCTCCCGTCTGTTAAATAGACCCATTGGCTAAGCAATGACACAGACTGGTTGAATGTCCCGTTGTTCATCTTAGTGGCCACTAGGTAGACTGCTATAGACTGCTAAACAATATTTTTACGCAGGTGACCTAGTCATAGTGAATCAATCAATTATTATCTTTTAAGGCCAGGTACTACAGGCAACAATAATGATTTTTGTTCAGTTTGTCAATTTTGATATTTTGCTTCTATAACTTGTATACTTTTATAACATGTATCAATAACAAATATAAATAGTTAGTTTTAACAATTTTATACAACCTTCGCCAAGTAGGCCTATACAAAGCCTTAAATTAGTGTCTGTTAGCATCATTAATCGCACTTAGTCTCCGCAATTTAAGAAATACCCTAGTTGAATTGCATATAGTTGAAAAGCTTATTCTCTGGAGCAGATGTCTAGCGTAGTTACAATTACAATGAGGTCATTTAGCAGACTCTTTCATCCAAAGCAACTTACAATTACATGGTGCTATTACATGGAGCAGATAGGGGTTATATAGGTGGAGTAGTGGGAGTTAGAGTGACAGAAGAAGAATATTTTGAAACTGCTGATCTGGTGGAAAGAGAGCATAATTCAGAAATGTGTCCACGCCAACATGAAAACCGAGTATGCCAAGTGGTAAAAAAAAAAAAAAAAATTCCTTCTACTCTGCTAGATCAGCTCTTACAATTTTAAGCACTTCGGAATTAGCAATTAT
>JAOEHI010000020.1:4131337-4170268 GCA_025447815.1 Percopsis transmontana
CAATTGTTGACAAATGTACTAATTGTAAGTCGCTTTGGATAAAAGCGTCTGCTAAATGCTGTAAATGTAAATGGTATGCGCAAGGTTTTGGAGATTTGAATTGGGATACAATGAATTACCAAAGTTGAAGTCATGTTCACATTGCACTTATATTATTTCAGGTGAACATAGCAGATGGAGCTACATTCCATAGTTTGTGTCTGGAATCCCCCTATTGGTGGAAACCATTTTGAACATACTTTATTTCAACATCATACATTGCGTGTGTGTGTGTGTGTGTCTGTATGTGCGTGTTCCCGTCCCAGCCAGAGGATATGCAGTGGTCGGGCGGAGACCGGAGGATCCCAGACTCTGTGTGCAGTTTCCCCTGTGAGCCGGGCGAGAGGAAGAAGATGGTGAAGGGCGTGCCCTGCTGCTGGCACTGCGAGCTGTGCGACGGCTACCAGTACCAGCTGGACGAGCTCACCTGCGACACCTGCCCCTTCGACTGCCGGCCCTTCCGGAACCGCACGGGCTGCCGGCCCACGCCCATCATCAAGCTGGAGTGGAGCTCGCCTTGGGCCATCATCCCCGTCTTCCTGGCCATCCTGGGCATCTTGGCCACCTCCGGCGTCATCGTCACCTTCGTGCGCTTCAACGACACGCCCATCGTGCGAGCCTCGGGCCGCGAGCTCAGCTACGTGCTGCTGACGGGCATCTTCCTCATCTACCTCATCACCTTCCTCATGATCGCCGAGCCCAGCGGGGCGGTGTGCGGCCTGCGCAGGCTGCTGCTGGGCCTGGGCATGTGCATCAGCTACTCCGCCATGCTCACCAAGACCAACCGCATCTACCGCATCTTCGAGCAGGGCAAGAAGTCCGTGACGCCGCCCAAGTTCATCAGCCCCACCTCTCAGCTGATCATCACCTTCATACTCATCTCAGTGCAGGCAAGTCTTAATAAGAAGACCTTTATTTATAGAGCACTTTTTATAAATATACTTTACAAAGCGCTTTGATTGACAGTGAAAACAGAGCAGAATACTCAATCCGGTATGAGCTCTGTCCTCGGGGGAGGAGTGGAATGGAGAGCTCAGGTACAGGTGCGTTTCAGATTAACACAACGTATTTGAAATGCTGATTTCAACCACAAGGGCAGATTGCAAGATGTATTCCTAATTCCTGTTTAAAACTAAACCATATAAATAACATGTGGGCTACTCTATTTAGTCTACCTGTCCTCTCTTGAGAGCTAGCCACTGCTATTTTGACGGAAAGTGCGTCACTTGTGTGCTGCTTGATGCAATTATTGCGCCTACTGTAGACACCAGATAATAAAGACTATCAAAACTGCAAGAGCAATGGCTTTCTATGAATTGGCAGTACATTGTACTGTATTGTAAGTATTCATATGAAAAGGCTTGAAATTGCAGCTTAAACCCTTTAAATCACCTGGCGCTAGACCAATTGAGTTCCAACGTACATCTCTCTGCAGTTACTTGGTGTGTTCATCTGGTTTGGGGTGATGCCCCCCCATACCACCATAGACTACGAGGAGCAGAGACCCCCGAACCCGGAGTTTGCCAGAGGCGTCCTGAAGTGTGACATGTCGGACCTGTCACTCATCCTGTGTCTGAGCTACAGTATTGTCCTGATGATCACCTGCACCGTCTATGCCATCAAGAGCAGAGGCGTGCCGGAGACCTTCAACGAGGCCAAACCCATCGGCTTCACCATGTACACCACCTGCATCATCTGGCTGGCGTTCGTGCCCATCTTCTTCGGCACAGCGCAATCCACAGAGAAGGTGCCCGTCCATATAATAAATATGCTCATTATACTTAAGACATTCGATATAAATGATGTAGTCCTCAATCTACAGTACTGTATATCTATATATAAACCTAGAATAGACTTGGTGATAAGGGAAGAAAATTTGAGTTTGTTACCTGTCATACTAGATTTGCGTCTTTTGCACTCTCAGAAGCCCCACTATCAAAAAGAGGTTAACTTAGCTTGTAGGCTTTTTTTTACCTCCACAAAGGAATAGGAAATTCGGGAGGATTAGAAAAATAGCGACGGGGTTCCACTAATACAAAGTTGCATTAGGAACCAGTCAGGCTTAAACAACTGAACCCTCAGGTGCTTTTGAAGTCTTTTCACCTCCTCCGAGTGGAAATGAAATGAATTAAGCAGAAAACAGTGGAAAGGAGGTCAGATAAGCTAAGTGACGGAAAGTAACTGCTCTTCTATTTAATTAGCCACAATTCACAACAGACTTAAATATGGTTACAGTAGTGTTCATCTGCCAGAAGATGCAGTTCAGGTTAAGAGAGAAGCCAAATTGAAAAAATGTGGTATTCATAATAACCATTATCCTTAATAGGGTTAGGGTTAGGGTTAATTCAATAACCTTTTATTGAATTTGCATTTTGTATATGGAAATGTCAGAGCCATGTATTGCTTCTGAACCATGTAGAACACATCTTAGCCCACACGAATATGGGCTTGATTATTTGTCCTTTGCAAATGGACCATTGAGAACCAAGGCCCGATAAAAAAAATACCTGACAGAGGTGATAAATAAAAGTATATGGACATTTCCTAGTGAATCATTAGGTTGCGCTACCAATGTGTCTGTAACTGGACATTCTATAGATTACTTATATCATATTTATGACCTATATATCTTAATTTAATCATGGCGTATACAGTTTAGCTATATAATGAGTTCATCATTTATTTTAGAGGGAGACCTCAGGAGAAGTCACTTCTCATTGCTATCATCATAGTTGTACAACGTACAGTAGAAAGAGCAGAGAAGACTACACCCAACCCAAGTTCATAAATAGACTCAGAACTCAGAGCTGACTACATACACCCATTCATGAATCTTTCATCCCAGGCAAAAAAAAAGAGACCTCCTGCACTTTTAAATGCAGACTGGATTGTGCTTACCTATGGGATTACATACGGTGTATTTAAAAAAATTTGTGCATAATGCAGATACGAAGTCGTTGGGTAATACCACTTGCAGTGACATGCCCTATTGCCATGAAATATGTAATGAATTTACAATTATATAAATTAGGAGAACCATAACTAATAAATTATTAGAGTCAATGATGAGTACATTTTGAAAAAATCTGTATGTTTTCAGTAGGCTGATAAAGTCGGACCAGGACCACATTCCTGTTTTTTCTTTTTTCGCTTTTATCCAAAGCGACTTACAATTACATGGTGCTAATACATGGAGCAGGTAGGGGTTAGGCATCTTGCTCAAGGATGCTTACAGGTAGGCCAACTCTGGGGCTCTAATCAATGATCTTCTGGCTGGCAGTGGAACACCAGACCACTAGACTATCCTATATGTTTTAGCTGTCTCCTTCTCCACATATGTGCTCTTTCCCATGCTGCAGATGTTCATCCAGACCACCACGCTCACTGTGTCCATGAGCCTGAGTGCCACGGTGTCCCTAGGCATGCTGTACATTCCCAAAGCGTATGTCATCCTCCTGCACCCCGAGCAGAACGTGCAGAAGCGCAAGCGCAGCTTCAAGGCGGTGGTGCAGGCGGCCACGGTGTCCACCCGCCTCTCCCAGAAGTCCAACGACAAGCAGAACGGAGAGTCGAAGATTGAGCCGGACAGGTCACAGTGAGGCGCACAGTGAAGAACACAATGGCTCGATCCCCCCCAAAAAAGCATGTTTAATTCTTCCTACGAATAAAAAATAAAAAATAAAAAAATAAACAGGAAAGAAACATTTAAAGACAAGGCACTTGACATGACTTGGACAGGGACAGTAACCTGTTGTGTAATTTTTCTATTGAGAACACTCGCTCTAGACCATCTGTTTTGTTGTGTACGGAATGAAACACGAAACACGAAACCGATGACAATCCTCACCTGCCTGTCAACTGAACTGTTTCTCTGAACTGAGACTGGACAAATATTTCACAACAGTCACTTTCTTGGAGCAGCCCGAAGAGTGTTGTACCATCCAGTGATCTGTAAGAACCATGAAACTTGTTTTCTCCCTTTTTTTATAGTGACATCTAATTGACAAGGAGACTGTGTTCGTGTTGATTTCTCCTTACAATACAAAAGTTAACCTTTGATTACAAACAGAATAGCTAGAGGCTGGAGCTTTTGTTGTCTACTGGCGCCAACAGCACTGCATGGCTAGTGTGTCCTGTGTGTACAGTGTTTCTTCATTGTTGTTTATATGGGGTGTTGTGACTCCTCCACCAATTCCAGTGGAAGGAACTAGCTTTTATAATGCACCTCTGTGTCCTGCTGTTACAGCTAGAAGAACAAACAGTAATAATGGTCAGTAAGCAAGCGTTCAATAATAAAAAAGTTGAGCCAGCGTGTATGTAATCATTAAGCCTAACATACAAATTTTTTGTACGGTTGGCCTAATGATGGCATAACTGAATGAACAGTAAGCCCCAGGATGCAAGCAATTATGAACATTGTATTCTGGAATTTGAAGCTACTGAGTAAAACCATTTGTGTAATTTCCACATATTGTTTAATACAATTGTCTGCACTGGTGCTGGCTAGTTTTAATATAAAAGAATATTGTTGCAAGTTGACAACTACCCTGTTGTGTCAATAGGCCTGCAGGTCCTGCAAAACAAATGTCAATTTAAAATGAAAAAAACGTTTTCAGATATGCATAATTCTTTCACGTTATGGTCCCAATTGTATTTCATGTTATAAAAAAATTAAGATATTGAGGTAAATTAAATACACGTATTTGCGAACAGACTATTAGTGTTGAACCTTTTGTTAATTGATCACAATGTACAACTCAGGTTTTAAAGAACATTGTTTTTAATAAAATATTTTTTTTCTTACCTTACTATTTCAACTGTTTTGCATCCAAACGGATCAGTCCTGACTCGCGAGTGAAGCTGTAGCAGATTCCAATATTTTTCAATCATTTAACCATAGCCTATACTGCCCTCTACAGGACAGCATGCTTTACGATCTACAATTTGCTCAACAGACGTTTTATCCATATCTAAAGGGGGTGAAGTGGAATATAGGAAGCTGGTGACTTGCGTTATTTGTGTGGAATTGCCAAAATTTGCAGTTCCTCTAATGACCACTTGAGACTGGCTCCAAAAGCAGGTCAATCCCCCTAGACCCCCATGTTAAAATGTCCAACTTCACGGCAGGAATAAACATGTTTACAGCCTGGAACAAAAAAAGGGTTTTGGTCTCTATAGCTAGTTTCCCTGTTCATGTGTTCATGTACTGTATGGGGGGTGAATTTATATATAACTCATCAGTTGAAATTATATTAAGACATCAATTTATCCATCCATTATACATAGCCCGGAGTTAGGCGACGGCCAGAGCCAGCACACAGTTGAAACTTCTAACCCGTTTTTCAGAAAATCCATGGGTGACGCAGGGTTTGTCCACTTATTTATACATTCTATGGGAAATTATACAGTAAGTAATACATCAACGTGTGTGCATTTCTGTGGTGCATTTCTGTTGTTTAGACTTCCAAAAGAACAAATGACATCCACAAGTGCTCACCTACTCCGCTAGATGAACGAAAGTAGTAATGACAGCATTTTATATCTACTGTGTCATAGAAAAATTGTCAGTTACAACTATGATTATCAGGAACATTCTACGCCCCACTTTCAAGATTTCAAGACCCTCCAGAGGATCCTTGCCGAGGAGAAAGAGCTCCCCCTTCTGAAACAGGAGGAAAAGACGAAGCTTCTCTTTCGAGGACAGGAGGAGATGGAGGAGGAGAAGAACACCCTTGGGGAAGGAGAAGGCTGACCTCCTCCACAAACCAGAGGAGAGAGGGGAAGGCTTCAAGACCTTCAAGAGAATCCAGGATATAATGGAAGACTAAACATTGTTTTCATGATATCAGAGAAAAACCCTTGTGTACTATTTTTGTATACTACTATTGTACTATGCACTATTTATTGCACTTGTCCGTCCCTAGAACTGGGAGATGCTCCAACGCGCTTGTGCGCCTGTTGGTGGCCACTTGATTCGGTACAGGGGCCTGCAGGGGGGGAAGAATGGAACCCCCTTTACGGGAAAGGATGTAGATTTCCTTCCTGAGAGCCTCTATGTCTTGGGACTGTGTCTCCTTTAACTTCTGTAGTGGACAAAGTTCCTCCTTGTAGGATGGCCTCCCCTGGTCCTGTACGTACGCACAAGCATCAGGATACATGTAAGAACCAATGCACCAAACCCGCACGCACACACAGACACACACACACACACGCGCACTACAGTACCGTATCACTCCGGCTGGCATTAATTCTGTCCTCCAGTTCTTTCCTCTGGCAGAACAGGCTGTTTTTCATGTGGAGAAGTTCTGTGTTACATCTGGTCACCTCCAGCAACGCATCACGGGCCGCCTGAACCTTTGCCTGAACCCAAAACGGAACATTTGACAATTATTAATTATTAACATTATTAGATATTGTAAAGACCTGGAATAGTAACGCGCACACACACCATTAGCTGACTTGAGGCTCACGCACGCACACACGCACGCACACACGCACGCACACACACGGTACCTCCCACAGCAGGGCCTCCTGGGCGTGGTCCTCAGCGCGGCGCTGTAGCTGCTGTTGCAACCCCAGCACGCTGCTGTTGCTGTCGTCCAGGGCTCGAGTCTGCAGGGCGTCCAGGTCCACCTGCCTCTCAAACCTGTTCACCATTAGCATCTGGCAGCGCTCCTGCAGCTCTACGGGCACGCCCACACACACACACTAAGATGATTGGGTCATTTTCCAAACCCACAGGCCGATGTACATAAACGAGCCACACGTTGGGTCCCCGCTGTGGGGTTTGGGACACTGACCTTTGACCTGAGCCCCAGCGTCCCTGAGGCTGGAGGTGAGTTGGGCGTGCTTCTCTCGTTGGTGGTGGCCCAGCTCCCTCTGCTGGGCCTTCTCAGTCCGCAGCTCCCCGATGCGCTCCTGGAGCCTCGACACGTCCGCCCTGCTCATCACCAAGGTTGAGGACAGGTCAGAAGGCACCACACCGCTGGACACATACTCTATCTGGAAGGGGAACAGGAGGGGAGAATGGGAGAAGACGCGGCAGTTTTCAGATCATTTACAAGGTTTCAAACGAAAACAAACGAATACACTGGGAGAACAGTGACAAATTTAAAACACGGAAAATGTGTTGGAGAAACACTGTAGAGTGCTGCAGGAAAACGCATATACAACATTGGGTTTTCAGAGATTTAAAAACTTTTTTTTCAGGCTTGAAAAAACTTTTTTATTAGATTTCAAGCTTTCAAACACTGAGTTTGAACCTTTCAAAGCTTTTGTTTGTCACAGCTAGACACCAGATTATGAAAACTGTGCAAAGGCTGTCCTGAATGCAGAGGTAGACTGAATCACCTTCGTATTACCTGAAGCAGCAAACAATACAAAAACAAACAACACAGATGACAATGTCCCAAGTGGTTGCTTTAACATACACTCCTTGATTTTGTAACAACTCCCAGAGAACATCAAAAGGTGGGCGGCTATAGGGTGAGGGGTAGAGAACGGAGTCAGCCCATGAGAGCTTTATGGGGAGGAGTAAAAGGAATGCGAGCATGGGGCATGCACTCTCGGATTCTCGAGCCAAACGGTTTTGTAACGCTGGCATCGGCCACATGGGTAATTCTGGACACAACCCGAGGAGTGTCTCTTTAAAGGAGAACACGTCATGACACATGACATTATTGACATGTGAAGCTGTTTACCTGGTGCAGCCGGAGTGGAACGACAACGTCCAGTTCATTTAGTCGCTGGTGTTTCTCCCTGCTCAACAACTCCAGGTCGTCCTCTGCTGATTTCATGTTGACCTGCACATGTTTCTCCTGCAGGGTCAAGCACGCACGCACACACACGCACACACACACACACGTAAGGCAAAAATCCAAGGATGCACCCATATATGAGACAGGAGATAGGAGACAGGATACAGGACAGGCTAAAGGACACAGCCCATAGAACCCAGGCCACAGGACACAGGACAAGATACAGGACACATGACACAGGACAAGATAGGAGACAGGAGACAGGACAAGACAGGAAAAGACAGGAGACAGGACAAGATAAAGGACACAGGACAAGATAAAGGACACAGGATATATGACAAGACAGGACACAGGAAAAGACAGGAGTCGGGACAAGACAGGACACAGGACAAGACAGGAGTCAGGACAAGACAGGACACAGGACAAGATAAAGGACACATAACACATGACACAGGAAAAGACAGGACACAGGACAAGACAGGACAAGATACAGGAGGCAGGAAACAGGACACAGGACAAGATACAGCACAAGATACAGGACACAGGACAAGACAGGACCTTCTTCAGGAGAGCTTTGTGTTTCTCCTCCAGAGTTCTAACCCTCTGGTTCTGCTCGTCCAGCTGAGTGTTCAGGTCCAGGCGGCGCTGACGGAGCTGAAGTGCCTGCTTAAACAGCTCTGCGTCACAATCTGACACACACGCACATACACACACACACACACACACACAGGGTCAGTCTGTATTGTGTAATCGTGGATTAATGACAGAGCTTTGCATTTAACCTAAATTAGCACTAGCATTAGCGTAATGCAGCACTGACTTGGAGGGCAGACGCTGATATCAACATCCTCCTCCGAGTCTGAGTCTTCAACATCGCTGTCCTCTTCTTTTTCTGTCACACACACACACACACACACACACACACACACACACGTATCATTGAGTTTAAACACACACATGCACAAACACACACACACTGCGACCTATACACACCTTCGCCACCTCTCATCCTGTGTTTGAAGACTCTGGTGAGAATGTCTACAAACTTGTGGCTTTCCCCCAGCAATTCCTTGAAGGTCTCCATCACAGTGCTCTCTCTCTCCTGGAGCTTGGCTGCAGATCTCCTCCTAATCTCCAGCTGTTCCACACACTCCTTCAGCCCCAGCTGATGACAGAACAAAGCAATAGGTTCAGGGAGATCCAGTCAAGGACACAATCTTAAATTTCTTGTACGTAATATTTGGTGAGTGCTTAATTCAACATTGATATCATATAGAACATTTACAATTTAACTTTCTATAGTGCTTTTAGAAGAGACAACTATATTAACTTTTTATAACTTTGTTATAAAATATTATATAACTTTGATTATTGTAATATTGACTGTTTGAGGAGTAAATGACGAATCTTTGAGTAATGTTGTGCAAATGCATAAGTGAAGTAACCTTGTTACATGATGCTCTCCATATTCTAGGAGAATGTTATCTGCTTGCAAAAACTGGTGGTTAACCAGTTCAACTGTTAACAAATGTACTATTTGTAAGTCTCTTTGGATAAAAGCGTCTGCTAAATGCTGTAAATGTAAATGTAAATATTAGACTACTCATTAGCAGATTTTTTAAGCTCCATTTTTTAAGATGGTAAAATGTGAATGGAGTGTTATCACAGGAAGTTTAGAAATACAAAATGATGAAGTAAACATAGAGAGCATCGTACCCGCACATCCCTGTTCTCCTGCTGCAACGCGTCGAGCCTTGCCCACCGGGAGCGCTCCTGCTCCTCGTAATCCTTCGCCAGCAGGTACTCCTGGAAAAGGGTCCTGTGGCGGAGGTCTGCTAGCTTCATCCTGCAGTCCAGCGCAATCTTCTGGTGCCGCAGCAGGCACAGCTCTGCGTCGAAGTGCAGCGCGGACGCCTCCATCTGCCGCAGTGGAGAGCAGGACAGAGTCAACAGAGACTGGTAATGTCAGCCAGACAAAAGAGGAGGACTCTGTTCAGTTCAGTTCAGTGTTTCCATTGAACTAAAGTGTCCATTGAACTAAAGTGTTAGTTTACCAATGCCATTACACACCTGCTGCAAAAGACAGTCCTGTTGGTACACCAGCCTGACCTGCTCCTCCTCCTTCACCAGCTCCTCCAGCTGGCCGGAGGGGGCCGTTACATTAGCGCCTCCGGCGACGGGCACCTCCTCTCTGCTCTCCTCCTCTCTGCTCTCCTCCTCCTCCTCCTCCTGCCATAGCTCCAGCTGTTCCAACAAGGTCCTCCTCATCTCCTCCTCGCTCTGCTCCTCAGCGACCCTTTGGAACAAAAGTGTAATAACATTTTACCACATGTATAAAGCAAGGATTACCTTTTATAGCCTGTGTATGGAACTAAATAACCCCAGAACTATATGGGACAGGCCTTTAATGAATTTAGCCCAAAATTATTGTTATATCATTATGACTCATTTAGCAGACTGATTAGTACAGGGTCTAATTGTTAGAGGGTCTGCCCAAATGGTAAAAGTGCTATCTTCGGGCATCATTTAGAGACCAATTCAAATAAATGTTCCAAATGCTGCCCAAAATTAAAGGCAGCCAAAACCCTTAGAGGTTGTCTTCATATGGCTAATTTTGAAGGCAGCAAAAGATGTATAGTAGGACATTACAATCAGGTCATATAGCGGACACTTTTATCCAAAGCAACTTACAATGAGTACAATTGCAAAAGTATTACAAGGAGCAGGTAAGAGTATCTTGTTCAAGGACGCTAACAGGTAGGCCGGGCATGTTGGAGTTCAATCCTATGACCTTCCGGGTGGGAGTCAACCACCCTAACTAGAACCACTAGACTATCCTGACCCCCATTAACTCAATCATGGGGAAATAGCTACACAATGGACACGTCCATTTATGAGCAGCTATGAGAAGCTCGCTGCTAATGCACCTTTTAGACCGCAGAGCCTGGTAGCGCTCCAGCGTGGCACGGCTAGGCTGGAGCTTCTTCTCCGGCGTCTCCTCTGGCAGAAGTCCGGGGAGGGCGGGCGGCGGGAGGCGCTCATGGGGCGCCAGGCCTCGCTGGACGAGCTGCAGCTGGTTGGCCTGAGAGCGCAGCTGAGACACCAGGCGAACCTTGGCATCCCGCAGCGCCAAGATGAGTCCGTTCATCTCACTCTTCTTCTCGTGCATCTGAGGAGAGAGAGAGAGAGAGCGGTTTGATTGGTCGGTTTACAAGTCAACAACATGCAGAACAAATGTCAAGCATCGCTAGGAAGATGCAATACGTTTATATTAAAATTTCTGTCGCTAAATTTCAACGACAAAGTTTATTAATATATACCCAGCCACAAAGCGGAGCTTCCTTGCATCTATGTGTGTGTGTGGGTGTGTTCACCTGTTCCTCCAGGGCCACCATCTCTGCGATCTTGGTGTCAGCGTTCACCCTCAGGTGCTCTGGGACGGTGAAGGCCTTGTCCGACTTGAGTCTGAACTCTCCCGTGTTCTCTGTGGCGTGGCGGATGGCTAGCACGTCCGCTGGGTCCTCATAGTTCTCATCGGGCTTTTCTGCGTGACTGACATTAGGAATATGTTGGTCCCCTGATGGTTCACACTGATCCGTCAGTCACACCTAGGGAGCGTCACTCAAGCAAGGAACGCATCCAGGTCGCATTGTCAATCTTTTAGTCAAATAATGTATTGATTTGAAGGTTCTATTAAGGGTCTATAATGCTAAACTATATTTTACTGCTGCTTATCAGTACATGGTATGTTGTAAGGGTTTGCAAAATGGAGGCTTTTGCCCAAGATAGTTCCTCTCAACCAAGGGATTTCATTGAGACATTCTGGTCAGATACTACATATGGAAATACCATGCCCAAACCAGAGGTTTATAAATACTTGTGAAATCATGTAATGATACTTAATTTTACACACTATACCCTTTAATTAGGCAAGAAGAGAAGTCAAACCAATCATCAAATATAGAGGCCTAGCCAGAAAGTGACACAGTAACACTCACAGTTGGGCCCATTCCTTCTTCCTCTGCTCGATCTTAGCCAGGGCTTGCTTGGCCTTCTTCAGGTCCCTGCGATGCTTCTCAGCCTCCGGACCGGCCAGCTTAATACTCTTGGGGTGCGCCCTGAGGTTACTAGGCTGGGGTGTCAGGACGGCCTCGTCATCGCCCTCTTCTGGCAAGGAAAGAAAGCACACACAAATGTAGAAATACACACTGTGGTGGTAAGAAGAAGTTAACAAGTTAACAAGTTGTGTCTATTGTGGGAGGGGAGGCATTACAATCATAAATACGATGCATAGACACATTGCTTTACACAACCACACACACACACACACACACACACACACACACACACACACACACACACACCTTTTGATTTGCTGCCTTTACCAAGCTGTGCTTCAGAGTCTCCGCTTTCGAGCCCGGCACCCCCACCAGGCCAGGAGGCCTCTGCCGGCTGTCTGAGCAGGTGCACTGTGCGCTCAGCCTGCGGAAGCGGGCGATAGGTGGTGACCCTGTGGTTGCTCCGGATGGCCACTACGGTGACTGGCTGGGACTCCAGCGCTCCCCGGAACCTGAATGGAAACATGCTTGGGTGAAACACAGAAATACTTTATAGTCAAAAGTGAATTAAATAAAACACAACCCCCTACAACTGTCACGATTCGTTTTTTCCTTTTAAAATAGTCACACTGAAATGAGGAAACTCAGCAGGTCCGGTGCCATGGGGGGTGGAAGGGGTCGTCGCCACCTCACATAGAGAACCCCGCCCTCTCAGTAACGATTAAGGCCTAATTTGAATTATTATTGCTTTTTTTCATTCAAAACCATGCAAATCCACTTGATTGGTTGTCTAACTACTGGTAATGTAGCGTAAGCTAAGCTTGTTGTGTGTGGACTCCCAGTCCAAATGCTTAGTTTGTTATCTAGCTTTTAACAAACAAAATGGACATCTGAAAATGCCACCACTGACCAAACAACTTTGGCAGAGCAGTCGCTTACTGACATTTAAGCGACTGCTCTGCCATAGCACTGCTCAGTGTGCTATGGGGCTTTTTCACTGGTACTTTTGGTTTTGCCGAGTCGCCCGAGATGGAGCTTCTCCGGAGTCGGGCCAAAGTGTGCCGGACCACCTTCAAGCGGGCTGCGGTGACGTCAGCTCAGCAATTGGAGCCGACGGCTCTTTCAGCTACCAAACGGCTCTTCATTTACCATTCTGCCAGGGGACCTCGGCTACGTTTATGTCACTAATAGTTTTGTTTGTTTTATAATAGCCAGCGTACTGTTGAGACTGACTGATTGAGAATGATTCTCAATTTCCAGTTGCATGTGTTTGTAAGCAGAGGCTTCTCCGGAGTGTTGTATGGGTGACTTGCCCTGGTGGTTGTTGCTTTAAGCGCTCACTTGCTTTATATCGGTTGGCTCTGTTGAAATCAAGCTCTGAGAGTGGCTATCATGCGATAATGTGTGGCTGGTACACGTTTCCTGGGGTTTGTTGATCTATTAGAGTGTACGTGGTGTAATGATGCACTTGTTAAATGATCGTATAGCAGTGTGTTTCGTAATTATTTAAATTAAATAATTTTTTAAATGTTCTAATAGGATACTCTGTTAAACATTTTACATCCTTATAGGTCTGAAAAAAGTGTGTGCGTGCGTGCATGCGTGTATGTGTGTGTGTGTGTGTGTGTGTGCGTGCGTGTGTGTGTGTGTGTGTACCGCTCTCTCAGTGTGTTAAGGGCAAGGCGGTGGTGCCTGGCCTCCACCTCCAGCTCCTGCCTGACCTCCATCACCTTCTGCTCCTTCAGCCTCACCACCTCCTGCAGGAGCTGCCGGTCCAACTCCTGCTCCTGCACACACACACACACACACACACACACACACTTATTTAGGAATGGCAATCATTTACAGTTACAGCATTTAGCAGACGCTTTTATCTAAAGCGACTTACTATGTAAGTACGTGTCATTAGTTGAATAGGTCATAGACCAGTCATGGTGAGCAAACAACATTCTGTTAGAATAAGCAGCATGTTATCATGGCTAACTTAGTTATACAAATGTCACATACATTTCATATCAACATACCATTCAATCCTCAATATAATTGATATATACCAGCAAAAAAATACCTGCAAAGAGCTTAAACATTTAAGAGTTGATCCTAACATAGAGCATGAAAGAAATTGTTTAAAAAAAATTTAAGAGTCATAAATCCTAAAATTCAAGACATACAGCTATGGAAAGAATTAAGAGACTACTGCATATTTTTTATTGTAATAATATAAATATAATAATTATAATTATATAAATATAATAAAAATAAATGTAATATAACAATATATATATATATATTAAATAATTAAATAATTCAAAAAAATAATAATAAAAAAAATCTGAATATAAATATATTAACTATAAATACAATTCTATATATATGTTAGATTTTTTTATATGTGCAGTGGTCTCCTAATTTTTTTCCATGGCTGTATGTCATTTTTCATTTTCACAATTTTTCATATAGTTAATTTTTGATATTCTGTCCGCACCGTGAGTTGCACCTCCCCCGGGAAACTCTGGCCATTGTTCAGCTGCTGCCTCAGCTGGCTCTTCAGCTCAGACAGCTTCTTCTGCTTCGCTGCTCTCACCAGCTCAGCCTGGTGCCATATCTGCTCCTGCTTAGCCACCTCTAGGCTAGAGAGAGAACGGGGAGGGGGGGGAGAGAAGAAGAGAGAGAGGGAGGGAGGGAAAGTGGAATAGAGAGGGAGACATCTCAGTTTTCTTGATTGTAGTACATACAAACCATATCCATAACTGTATGTTGTGCCCAGCACTGTTAGCACATCGTTTTTACCTGGCTATGGAATAGTCCACATCGACCACGCCCTCCAGCTCAAGGCCCTCCTGATTAAACAAGAGGTTCCGGTTAGTTTTGCTGGTCGCTTGTTTATCTGCACTTATTTATATAGTTATAAAGATGGAATAGTACACAATAACATAATTTGAGAAAGCATAAGATGTAAAAACACAAGAAGTACCAAATACCAAATGTATATGCATACATACTGTATATATAGCACATATTAAATAATTACATATAGTTACAATTATGTACTAAAAACTTTTTTCTTAGTACTAACCAGAGAGTATATACTGTATGCTCTCAAATTAGAGGTTAAAAAATAGCATAAAAATAATTGACTGACCCTGGGCGAGGGCACGTCGGCCCTCTGGCTCGGCAGAGCTCTCTGGCGCCCCTCTGCAGGATGAAATGTGAAGGAGAATATGTTCCCATCTTCCCCCGCTGTCAAAACAAAGTCGCCCTCATGACTGAAGCGCACATGACGCAGGTGCCCGTACTGGTTGTCGTGGGCACTGAGTGCCCAGTAGGCCTCCATAGTGGTGAGGCTGTGGTCGCCGGGTAGCAGAGGGTAGACCCGGATGGTGCCCGAATGCATGCCGCACAGCATCAGCAGTCTGTTGGAGCTGAGCAGTGTGTGAGCAGTGGAAGTAATCATGACAAAAAGAATAAGGGTAGAAAGCAAGCTACATTACTAGGGTTCAACGGTCCCCAACTCTTGGTTCCGTTAGTACCACAGTTTTGGGGTCACGTTGCGATTTGGAAGGTATTCAGTTGGAGGTTTGGTAAATTACAATAACCACAATTAAAAAAACACTTGATAAATGTATGCACACAGCTGTTTATTCCAGAATATTTCGTCCTTTGGTTTCTTTGGCAAACCAACTGTTTTCTTAACAGTAGGATTTCCCTCCTAACCAGTACAGCTACCTGGCTAGCTACTAGGGCTGTGCTATAAAATCGATACAGAAATATATTGCGACATTTACTACGACATATACTAAGACATATACTACATCGATTTCCAGCTCAAAAATCGATTCTTTAAAAAAAATACAAATTTAAGATTCTCGTTTTAAACGTTGTGTGAACTACAACTACTAGATGTCGCATTATGGCTTGTTGCCTAGAATTGACGGCCCCCCATTTCTGGTAGAGTGAAATTTGGATCCAACATAAAAGACGCAGCTGACAAAATGACAGCAGCTCCTTAAAAGTATAAAGCAGATGTGTGGTATTTCAGCTCTGTTACATTTTCAGTGAACTATGTGGAATATCGCAATATATCGCAATATGTATTGTATCGCAATGTATCGTGATGTAATCGTATCATGACCCTTGTATCGTGATATGTATCGTATCGTGAGGTCCTTGCCAATACCCAGCTCTACTAGCTACCTGAAGGTAATCGAGAGGATAGGGTCTGTGGATGAGTTGTGGATAGGCAGGAAGTCAAAGGGCTCGTCATGGCGCTGGGAGGGGTCCACGTCTTGTCTGTCAGAGAACTTACAGTGGTACAGGAAACCTGCGTCATGCCCCCCCTGGAATATGGACAGCAAACCAAGAGACAAACAATGTAACTACTCACATCTGATATTTGTGTTTCAGCATTGTTATATTATTCTATTTATATTATAATAGTAGTTTTATATCCCTTGTGACCATGGCTCTCAACCTTTGGCCCCCTCATGGCTACATCTATACGCAGCATAAACACACAAAAACACTGACCAAGATAAAATAATCAACCATAAACACCACTAGTAAAATATATACTCCCTGTATTGAAGAATGAGACTAGACTAAAAATAATAATACGATTATTTCAATCAATCTATCATAAAATTATTAGGGGTGACCCCAAATAGTTGACTATTCAACAATGAAATCTAAGGAGCCTGATTCGACTGCCAATCTCACAGTCAAATCGTCACAAAATGTGGTTATGAAACAAGAATCATTTCATTACGGCTATATGGGGGTGCTGAATGTCTGATTTTAGATAGAATTGCTTGGTTTCTCACAATTAATCATGACTATTTTGGTATAAAATCAGCCTATTAATGATTAAAATGTGAAAATAACTTGTGCTTTTAATCAATCTCCTTAGTGTGCGTATCACCATTAGACATTAAATGGGTTGAACCATTGATGTCACATGACAATAGCAGAACGCTTACATTCCGCAGGAGTTAGTAAACGTTTTTATAAAAGCCTACAGAGTCTACAGAAATAAGTAAACATAAGTAAACATATGGTAAAATATTGCTTCAAACCTCAGCTATGAATATATAAAGTTAACATTTAACCGTTTTATTAATGTTAACGAGATTATGTTGCTAATAGCCCATATATTGATCTCCAAGACTGTTATCCTGAAATACTGCCTGGATTTTCTGCTGCTCTGCCCGCTCCTGAACAAGATAGTGGCACTCCCATGGAGATTTATTTTATAATCATCGCTAGATTATTATTTATTTATTTAGTATGTCCGTCAGTCAGTCAGTCAGTCCACCCATTCCCGTAGGATTATGTTTTAAGATTCAAAATATTGCATAGCCTTGTGTAGGCATATTACCCAACACAAGGCTACGTCCCCTTTTAGTCTGTCAACTCGGTACACATAGCTATGGGACATATACATGCTCCGCAGAGTCCAGACCAAGTAGGAGAGGGCAGGACCACAGGCATAGATCAGCGGACACAGGGCTGAAGCGTCCTGATATACCATCGAGAAGAACAGCGGACAATGCGCGTTTTCTTCGCCCTGCCAAACTGATCCCAGATTTGAGATCTGAGGGTGGAGCCATCCACTCTCTAACACAAGGACCCCCCCCCGGAGAGGAGGTCCGCCCCCCAAGTTCAGACATCCCGGGATACGTGTCACCACCTTGCGCTCCAGCACCCTGCTAAATGAAGGTCGCTGTTGCAGGTGTACGTTCCTCTATGTAGCCAAAGCATTCATGCATGCTGGTGTCACTGTTACTGATCTGTTTAGATGGCGAGAAGTGCAGAGACGACTGGAGAGAACCCAGCGATGAAAAGCTCACATATACAGTAGACCCAACGGGATCACCGTTATCATGGAATCCATCAGACCTAACAGGTGGAAAATCGCATGGAAGCCGTGTGACCGAGCTGAAATTGAAACAGACAATGATGAAACGCCGAAGCCCTCTGCGGTGAAAGAAACGTTCGGCCGTGAACAGTCGAGTTCCAACCCCAGGTACGAGTCTCGCTGTTCTTGTGGTATTGAGAACCCAGGGTCTGCAAATGAGCCACCAATTCGGCTGTCTTGAGACCGCCTGTTTTCTGGCCTCTGCAGCCAGTATCCAATCATCTAAATAGGCTAGTATTCTCATGCCTCAGCTTGGTGACTATCCCTAAGCATACTGGGCAATTTTCATGTGTATCATTTTCTGAAATATTGAAGCCACATGCCATGAGGCAGGGGCACAAGTTTGGTCTTTTCGTTTGGGCCTGAGTGCTCATTTGTTAGCTGTGCTACAACATGGGTTTGTTAGCAACTACAGGGGTTCGATTATAGCAAATTTACCACAAACAGCGCTCAGCAAGAGGAGGGTTAGCTCACAGCCCTAATGGACAGTTAAGGTGCTGTAGGTAGGATTTATACATTTTGTGTAATTTCTTAGAAATGCCATAGACATCTGTCAGTAATCAGTGAGTGGAATGCACCATGAGAATATCTGCTCTGGTTGATAGCCCCTGCTTCTATATAAGTCCATTTAGATTTTTGACGCCACCCAAAAGAATTTTGACCAATCAGGGCCACTTTTCCATGATTGGTCCAGCGAATCTACCTTGCCTGTCAATCACATGAATGCGCACACACAGCTACAACAGGTCTGTCAATGGATTGGGAGACAAAGGGCTCAGAGGAGGAGGGGGTGGGTTTTTGGGTTGTTGATTTGGAAAATTTAACTCTTTCATTCTTTTTTAGCTAGCTCTCGTTACAACTTTTCCTTTTTTTTATTTTTTTTACAGTACTTTGCTTCGAAACCAGAGCACTGAAGTACCGGAAAGTGACTTTCGTCTCCTTCAAGTGTGAAGGTGTTCTTGTAGGGAGGTGAAGCACTGGAAAAGAAGGGGTCTGACGCAGGCGACGGTATTTATGTGCCAGCCTAAGGGGGTGAAGCTGGCACCTTGCGCTTGGCCTTTCAGGCGTGATTACAGGTGTCTTCAGGTTGAGTACGCTAGAGCGCGATATCCCATAGCTATGTGTTGTACCGAGTTGAACGACTGGGAGCCTCTTCTCTTGTGTGTTTACCATAGAAAGCCAGAACTGGCCTGACTGGGAGTAGAAGCCACAGTAGAGGGGACTGGTCTTGTCGGGGGTGAGAAGAGGCGATGGCTTTTCTTCCCGTTCCTTTTTCTCACGAGCTTCTCCCTCGTTGGGCTGCCTGTCCTGCAATGAAGGCATCACACACACATACTGCTTCAATGAGACTAAACAACGAAGGATTAAACCATGGGAGAAGAAACAACACGCTCAGACCAGGCTCGGACCAGGCTCGGACCTGGAGGCGGGATCTAATGCTTGTGAAGCCGAACGCTCGGGTGGTCAGGCCAGAGAGCTGGTACGTCTGGCTTGTGTCCTGAGCTTCAGAGTCTGGGACCTCCACCTCGACCACATGGCCACTCAGACACAGGACAAGCAGAGTACTCTGGCTCTGGAAAAACATACATGACTGAATCAGCATTGCATTTCTATAATTAATTTGAGCATTTGTGTCTTTGTGCAGCAACGATGACGGATAAGATATAAAACATACGTGAGATTGAGGGGACCATTCTAGCCCTTGGACTGGTCCCGGGACCTTAATAAAGCCAATTGGGTCGTATTTCTTCCTAACGTCGAAGAAAAACACAGTGCCGTCCGTGCTCTGAAGGAGAAGGATGAGATATAATCTGGAGTAATGTGACCAAATTCCAACAGATTCCCAATTCTGGGCTTAGTATTCACACCAAACTCATCCATTTCCAGTGCAGATTTGCTCAGTTAGAGGGTCTGCCTGAAATGGTAAAAATGCTATCTTCAGGCAGTATTTAGGGACAGATTCAAATAAGTGTTTCAAATGCTGCCCAGAATTAAAGACAGCCAAAGTCCTGTGAGATTGTCTTCATATGGCTAGTTGTGAAGACAGCCAAAGATGTATTGTAGGACATTACAATTGGGTAATTTAGCTTTTATCCAAAGCAATTTACAATGAGTACAATTATTACAAGATGCAGACAGGGTTTAGGCATCTTGCTCAAGGATGCTTACACGTAGGCCAACTCTGGGGCTTGAACCCACAACCTTCTGGCTGGGAGTCCAACACCCAGACCAGTAGACTATCCTGCCCCTTTAGAACAGTATATTGATATCATTTTCAATATACTGGGTAATGTTGCAGGCTGTTTTAGGTGGATATGGAATAGCCGGGCTCTTGCAAGGGGCAGGAACATGTCTGCTAAATACTGTCTAAAATGAGATTATTTAAACTCCAGACCGCTGCTTTTGAAGGAAAGTGTAGACGGCTTTTGGACAGATCCAGAGTTTGTCGGTCCTACTGAACCTGCTCACCCCTGTGGCTAAGATCTCTCCATTACGCTCATACGCGATAGAGGTCACAGGAGCGTTATGGGGCTTGAACGCTTGTTGAAGGCGCAGTTGGGCGTTTACCCCCGGCCTGTTCCCAGCCACCGCATGTGGGCTCCAGGTCCTGAATATCTCAAACATGCGGATTCCCCCGTCCTGGAAGCCTGTCACCAGCAAAGCTCCTCTCTGGTCCACCTACACACACACAGCAGTGCTATTAGTACCCCTGTTATCTGTGAACATGTTTATTGGCCAGATAAAACATACACACCGTGAAAGGAGCCCATGTGAGCGTAGTTCCACCTTGTTGAAAATGACTGGTTGTCAGTTCGTTTTTGGACAGGAAGTCGTAAACTCTAACATAGCCTGGAACAGATTGAAGATAATGGGTGTGAGTGCGCGTGTGTGCGCGTGTGTGCATGCATATACAGTACATTTTAACTTACCATCTAAAGCTGTAGTGGCCATCAGATGGCTTACAGTCGATACGTCTATGCCCTGAATGGCCCCAGCGTGGAAGGAACACAAACACTCAGGATCTTGGCTCTGCTCCCAGGACACACACACATAGTTACTCAAATACTACACACTACCACATGCATACTGCAACGTCTTGTCTTATCTTATCTCACAAAAGTTCCCCTCAGCTGAGGGAGTTCATGGCGATTGGAGGTAAAACACAAATTCTGCTCAGGTATTATACATTCAATATGGAAACATCCTGACCACAACAGGAAGATTTAAAAATATGCAACTATATCTTACTATATTTTACAGTGTATCTCTCCTCTTAAGTGTCACAGTGCTGACTGAAAGCAAAATCCTTAAAAAATGTACGTATAAGCCTGCTCAGTAAATAGTAACTCACATTGTAGGAAAAAGAGAGGTCCAGTTTCCAGATGGCTCCGTTTGAGTCCTACAAGACAGAATGATGGAGAGAGAACATTCAAATTGTAAGCGCACGTGAACCCCACGTGGACTGCACGTGAACCCACGTGAATCCGACGTGAACCGGATAAAACCAGTTATATCATGCCATTAAAAAGAAGTGGGTCATTGCTGGTCAAAAGGTTTGTGAACTGCGGTGTTAGGCCCTTTCCCCTCCGACCTGAGCAAACCACAGTCCGGAGTCCGGCAGAGAGCTCTTCACCATCGAGGAGAGGCTGACGTTGCGCCCAACCACCATCTCAGTCATGGGCTCCATCTCAAACACGCCGCCGTCGTCGTCACAGTCGGCGATGTCAATGATCTCAAAGTCCCACGTCTGTTTCGGAGACGGAGGCAAGACAGGTGAGCCGGAGACATGAGAGACAATGCACGGCGAATGCGAGGCGGTGCCGGTCGTACCCGTATGACCCGATCCGCCCCGACGGAGATGAGCTTGACCTCATCCAGAACCAGCTGCCGGATGCTTCCTGCGTGGCAGGCTCCACCCCCCTTGCGACAGATCTCCACCTTGATGAATCCTCCGTCCCAGAGCAGCAGGTTGCCCCACTCGGACCCTGACACCACCTGAGGTGGTGTTTAGTGCAGAGAAGCTTTTTGAATGAATGCTACTTATGAATGCATATCATACAGCATCAAACAAGAATCAAGACCTTGTTGTTAAAGTGGCGGTGTGCAACATTTTGGCCACCAGGGGGTCTCAAGAGTCCCCATAAACTCATAAAATGATGCATGGGGCATAGGGCATGTGCGTCACAGTGCGTGCATATGTTTTGTGCAATCACGCCTCAAAACAGAATGGTGGTACAGCTACTCCTGAATGTAGTTCAAAGAGGGATTTAATGTAATTAGAAATAAAATGCTAGTTCTGCTCAGCTATTACGCATGTATCCACTACATATGGAAAAACCCTTGAAATAAGCCCACTATGCCCATAAGAACAGACCTTGCCATCAGGTAGTTCCACATAGGCCTCAATATCAGTCAGGGCAGTCTTCTCAAATTTTCCCAGAAGCCCTTGCAGTTTAAGAGCAGTCATTTTCATGTCCATCTTCCAAAACCTGATGAAGAGAACAACCTTGAACAATAATAGATAAAGACCTTTATGTAATAATATACCAGTCTTTAGGCCGGTGTGCTGAACGTGTAGAGAACAAGGCCTGGCATCAAGACTACCACCACTCACATGATGTGTCCTGATCCGGATGTTGTGAGCTGTTCAGGGTTGTCAGCCGAGAAGCTGACCCGGTACACGTCCTCAGTGTAAGCCTTGGTTTGCAGCAGCGCCTGTTCTCGCCCCCAGTCCCACAATGTCAGCGTGTAGTCAGGTGCACCGCCCACACTGACCAGCAGGGTGCCGTCTCGGTTGAAATCCACACAGCTGTATGTTAGCCCTGTGCCACCTAAAGACAAATATACAGTACTGTAGGTTACATACGGTATCATTTCCACATGGCGAAACAAAAATAGACCCACATAATGACTGTTTTTTGTAACTAATACAGCAGAATACAGCAGAATTCCACCTGAACATCAGTGTGAGGGCAGTGGAGAGCTTTATTACAGTTTATGTACCTCTCAGGATGCGGTATGGCTGCAGTGAAGGATATTCATAGACAATAATGTAGGGCAGGTTCCCCTTCTCTGCAACAGCAAAGTACCTCTTCGTAGGGTGGGCCTTGACAAGACACAAGAGCACAACATTTGAATGAGTCTCAGTAGGCTCTGTGTTCATTGAATGTATCATTTACATTGACATTTACAGCATTTAGCAGTTGCTTTAATCCAAAGCGATTTACATGTGTCAATCACTGAGTAGGTCATACACCAGTTATCGTGAGCAAACAACATTCTGTTAGAACAACACTAGCATGTCATCAGGGCTAACTTAGCTATACATTTCAGAACATACATTACATATCAACATACCATTCAATCCTCAAAATAATTGCTAACAGCCTAAATACCAGCAGAGTGCTTAAACCTTCTAAGAGTTCATCCTAACATAGAGCAGGTAAGAAAAGAAGATTTGTCTTATCATGCATATGTGCATGTAAAGGAGGAGCTTCTCACCATGATGGTACCAATACCTCCCCCGCTGCAGGAACGGAGGTAACGCTGCTCTTTAGTCATAACATCTAGCAGGACCACCAGGTTGCCTGCTATGAAGGCCACAGTCCTTTCATCCAGCAGCTGCAAGTTGGCCCTGCGCCCACAGTCGTAGCCAAAGGAGTGACTGTTGTGTGCGTTAAAGGGGTAGTGTGCATTCTTTGTCTACTGGGAACAGAAATGTTAACAGACAGGTCCCTGTACTACTTAGGAGGCACAGTATATGCAAGCGCACGCATGTGAGTGCTTGTGCACTCTGTCAAATGGTGTCGAAATAGCAGTATGACTTTAGCTGAAAGTAGTTCCTCTCAGACTTTAATTCATGGTGTAAAACAGTAAAACAGTAATTCTGCTTGTGTATTGGGCCTATGCATGTTGCAATACTCCAATTACCAAAATATGTAATTCTAGATTTGACACATTATCACATTAATTGTTTACTATACTCCAGCAACAATTGTTAGTCAATGACTGGGGGAGAAAGTTTTAGTTTAGCTGTTGAGTTCACATTTAGTGGGGTAAAAAAACAACAAACCCAATCGATTGCAAGGATACGAGAGGAGCAGGAAGTTCTCTGGGATTCCTGAATCTGGAGTGATATAGGGTCTGGAGCAGAGCTCTTCATAATCATAGTTCATGTCTTCACAGAGCTTTGTGTCACTTCTCTCTCCACTGCCATGCTCTGCCACTGACTGCTCACTACTACTTGCCATAGAAGCTGGACAGACATACACCAACCATCTTAGTTTTCAATAGCCAATGACTTGACTTTGGAAGGACTAAATGTCTGTTTGTGGACAATAAACACGGCATATGCTACTTCATGACCACAAACACTTTAACAGTAGGCTACATTGTGAAACTTTATTTTTGTAGTAGACCTAAGGAGATGGAGAATTTACATAGATAAAATATTTTTTTTACTTTGGCTGGCTTGTTTAGGGGTATACTTCAATAATGTAAGTTCTGTTTAGAAATAATAATCAGTACTCATTCATTTTTATTGGGAGATTTACTTGGATTATCTTCATATAGGATAAGTAAAAACAACGTTTCTGGAAACATTAGGACTCATAATTATTCCTATTGCAAATTGATGCGCAACACTGCAAAATAGGTTCGTTCTGACGAATTGATGACGAGTATTGACGTACAGTAGCATGTTGCTCTTGTGTTAGCAAACAATTACATTGAAAACACACCCAAACATACTATTGGATAGCCTTAATCTGCAGTTATATTTTAGTACTGTAACTTACTTTCTGATTTTGCGTTATCCGTCTTGGTATCTGACGACTCCATCTTTGTTGCTATACGTTGCTACCAAGGTTGCTAGACAACTCAGGAGCGCAGTCCGATAGGTCAACACTTGAATTCCATTCTAATTTATTGTTGTGAAGCCAGAAAGCCAATAATGCTTTACTGTAAGCAATATCTGGTCACACACTTTGGATGTATACATACATCAATTAATTGGAATACAGACCATTATTTTAGAAAATAATAATTAATGGAAGGCAGCATTTAACATTTGCAAAACTTCCTTGATAAATATACTGGTGATAAAAAAGCGTGTGAATTGAAAATGAAGTGGTGAAAATTGACATTTATGAACATTTATTTGGCCTGGTTTATTTAGGATTTATGTAGAAAGCCAGTAGACAGTGGACTTGCATTCATAATTCAGGCAGAAAACCTGAGGTTAAAAATCACAACAAAAGAAAAAATAAACGTAAAATGGAGAAAATTGAGAGATGGAGGTCCCAATCTTAATGGCTGTCATTTATGTACCTCCTTAAAGGCTTGATATTGATATTCCATCCATTTATCTTGTTGTAAAAGTTAAAAAAATAAATGAATATATATATCTAGATAGTTTGAGTAAATACTGTATGTCTGTGTTCGTGCTCGCGTGCGTGTGTTCTTACCATAGACTGTATAAATAGGTTCTTACCATAGACCGTATAAGGTTCTTACCATAGACCGTATACGCATGAGCGACACGGTGCAACTTAACCCCCCCCCCCCCCTCAAAAAAATGGGGTGCTTTGTTTGCTACGCATGCGCTGTTCGTCAGGAAGAGTCCAACAGATAGAGCTCTATGGAAGAGATACTACAAGATATCTGGGACAGAAACAGCTTATATCATCGTTACCAACTGTAGCATATCACCCAGAAAAAGTAAAGGCAGTGTAAAATAGCCTTAAATATGTTGTCTTAAGAAAACTTCGTTCAACAACTTCACATAATGTGAAGAATCTGATGCTGTTTGTTTTGTGCCATTATAGCTCAGTCGTAAGTAAAAGACAAAAAAGAGGGCTTGCACGGGATCCGATCTTCTCCATTGGAAACTCCACCTACCAAGCGTGTCATTCTCGACACAAGTTTTAACTCGCCCCCACCCGGCATTCGGGGTCTTGTCGTAGGTGGAGGCCAAACCTTGCAGAATGGAAACCCGTTATGCATTTCTGTTTTTTTACCTTATTCCACTGTTATGCTTGTCTGAAATGGGAATTAGCAGTGACGTTGTTTTGGAGCCTTATGATGTTCTATTCGACACAGCAGTGGAAGCCTACTATAAAGGCGACTGGGTGTCCGTGATCCTAAACATGGAGAAGGCGATTAGAAACAAAGCTACAGTCCGAAAAGTGAAGACGCATTGTCGGATAAGTTGTGCAAACCAGACCGCCTTTAGCGAGCCTCTAGCCGGACTCGGTGTACCGATTCCGGGCGCTGGTACCGTCGAGGACCTCGGCTTTTTCCAGAAGATTCTGAAAAGAGCGGATTGTGTGAACTCCTGTGAAAACGACAAACTTGGCCCGTTTACTCTTCATAAAATCAGTGAAGAAGTAGATCTTGAGTTCAAAAAGAGGACTCCTTACAATTACCTGCAAGTTGCCTATTTCAAGGTATATTTTTGGAAAGGCCTGCGCTGTTATGACTGATTTGTATCATTTCACTGTTTTATGTGGATAATAGTTTTGTAGTTGTTATGATGCACAAGTTTATGGTAAACAGAAAATAACTCAAAGTCAAGCTCTGTGCACATTCCCAGTATTTGTGTCATTCAAAGTGATGCTGCAAATGCCCAACCCCCCCCAAACGTAGAGAACCATGCCACGTCTTGAGGTGGAGTCAAACTTCATACATTCTTTCTGACGTGAAGACGCAGCTTTTTGGGACACATCAGTTTTAAAGATCTAGTATGAACCTTCATTCAGAATCTGTTTAGTTGTTTAGCTGCCATTTTCCATAGCTTTAAAGTAGTTTTGTTTTTGTTCTCTGAGAAGTCGCCATACCTTCTTCAGTGGTAACTTCACTGTCACAGTCATGCTATACAATAATGCTATTTTTCCACTGACAGTGAATTTTGAACATCAAATAAACCTGATTTGCATTTTTCATGCATATTATGCATATTTCTCAACAGATAAGCCCAGCCCAGATATTTGGCTGAAATCAATGGTGTTTCAAACATTCGCCTCACATCAGATTATGATGTTGTTTGTTAAGTAAAGATAAGCAACCAAGTTTCTTCATATTAAAAGTGTGACCTGCCTGCATTTTACACAACAACTGTTTGCATGAAAGTCAAGTAGTCACGTGGTGTTAATGTCCTTCCCTGACCTGAAATCCTTTTTTAATAATTACTTCTCAGGCTATTGTTAACATGTTGAAAGCAGTTCACTTACTGTAGGCATGCAGAGAATACAGCTTCTACAATAAGTTATAACTGAAGTATTGAAGTGCATGTTACGCTGTGCCACCAGATCAACAAGCTGGACAAGGCTGTGGCAGCGGCCAACACTTTCTTCCAGGCCAACCCAGACCACATGGAGATGAGGCAGAACCTGGACTACTACAGGATGATGGCGGGAGTGCAGCAGGAGGATTTCAAAGACCTGGAGGCCAGGCCACATATGGTAAGAGAAATAAGCTGATATGTCTAAGACGATATTACTGATTGTTATTTTGCCTTTTGGAGGCTCACACAGGTTAGTAATTTTTTTTACAGTTAAGTTGCAATTAGGTCAGTTAGCATACACTTTTATCCAAAGCTACCCACAGTGAGTACAATTACATGAAGCAGATAGGTGTTAGGCCTTTTGCTTAAGGATGCTTACAGGTGGGACAACTCTGAAGCTCGAACATACAACTTTTTGGCTGGGAGTTGAACACCCAGTAATTTTGTTTAGTGCAGAATACAATAGAATATATAGAATATATAGACTATATAAAAGCTGAAGGCAAAAGTACACACGCTCACACGCATGCACATGCCCCATAAGTGTATGAGTGGGGAGTCGCAAAACATTGTCGGACAGTTTCAGTTCTTTTGTGTGCACAAGACATTTTTCTGAAAGATGTTAAAATTAGAAAACTCATTCCCTGCAATTACAGCTATACAGTATACTATACAAATATGCAATAAATGAAAGCTACTACATAAATGATGTAAAATAAATGTACAATAACATTTTACTCAGACCCTGTTGATCTATTGTTGATTGGTGGGTGAATGTCTGGCTAATTAACTTTCCAGGTAACTTGGCTACAGCTAATGTTAGTGATGGTAGATTGATTAGCACTCAAAAATCGTCCCGTTTCCACTCGACAGTGATTTAGCCTACGTAAGACTCATATTGCATTCTAGGTTTCCACTTTTTATTACATCTGAAAGTAAAGAAATAGAGAGACAGTAGTGTTTGACATTGATTGTACCTACCCACAGCAGTGGAGCAACAGCTTCTGCTGGGGTACGGCAACAACACCACTTGGACAAACCACACGCAGAACTGCAGTACACCGTAATAGGCTACTGGAACCAGTAATAATACAAATGGCAATTTGTTAAGTTTAGTTATGATTACATTTGCTAATGATGATTTCACACGGAGGTGTGTGGTTGCCTGTCGTAGCATAGTCATTGAATTTTATTTTTTATATCAATATATTGGGACATGTAAGACATTTTGAGCATATTTGATGTGTCCCCCCCAATATATCTTATAATTACAGCCTTGCTAGACTGACAAAGATAGCGAAATACCTTGAAACAATGGATTTATACTGACAGTAGTGTTAAATAACATTGTCCCCTAAGAAGTATATGACGTAACTAATAGTGATAGAGGATAAAAGTGAACCCACTGCATACCCTCCCAGGCTGAGTTCCTCCGGGGAAAAAGATACTACAGCGACGACTCGTTCGGCCTGGCTGCTGAACACTTTGAGGTGGCTGTGAACGAATACTTCCAAGCTGATAAGGAGTGCAGAGTGCTGTGCGAGGGAGCCTATGACTACGACGGCTACAACTACATGGAATATCACGCAGATCTGTTCCAGTCCATGACGGGTGAGACGTGTTTTACTGCTTCAAAAAAGAGTAAATGATTCTGCAGCATTTTGTTGCAGAGTGCGGTTCAATAAAGAGGTAGTTTGAACTCACTTGATGCTGTCGGTTGGTACAGTACAGTATATCATTAAAGTCATATATCATTAAAGTGGCCAATCAAAAGCATTTAATCACAATCCACATTGTGCCTGAAGCAGCCATAATGCCATGGCTGTCTTGCCAAATGTAAGCGTTAATTTCACAATTTTGGCTAAACTATGGCTAAATCCTTTACTTCTTGGTGGCACTACCTTCTTTGCGTACAGAGAAAGTGGTCCATGCTCTGTGCGTACAGCGTACGCCCCACAGAAACCAATTTTTATGCCATTCGGCAGTAAATGATTTAACAGTCATTTAACTTTACAGACTTGTGAAACATTTGAATACAGCTATATTTACCAATGGACATCATCACCTGTGAGTAGAAAATAGGAATAGACACTGAAAATACAAATACTGACTGTGTGTGTGTGTGTGTGTGTGTGTGTATGTCAGATCATTACATGCAGGTCCTGAATTGTAAGCAGCGCTGCTCTGTGGAGCTGGCCTCCACTGCTGGTAAACCCATACCGTTCGAGGACTTCCTGCCTTCTCACTTCAACTACCTGCAGTTCTCCTACTATAACAGTAAGTCTCATAGATTTTGTATGGGGTTAACGGTGTGCTTTGAGGTACCTTTGGTTCTATTGTGGGGGTATAGTCTAGTGGTTAGGGTGGTAGACTCCCACCCAAAAGGTCATGAGTTCAATCCCTAACAAGCCCACCCTACCTGTAAGCATCCTTGAGCAAGATGCCTAATCCCTACCTTCTCCTTAATACTTAAAGTTACTTTGGATAAAAGCGACCTAACTGTATTGTGTCCGCAAAACACATGTCTACCAAGCTGGTCGAAGCATTTCCTGGTTATTTGTTTTTAACAAGGTTCATGAGTACTGAAAGCCATGTTTTAATGCTGTCATGGTTCCTGTCTGGTTCCTAAGCTAGTGCAACTTTATCGATGTAATACAGAAGGGAAACGCGGTGCTTTTCTCCGTTTCAGGTGAACGGTATGAGCAGGCAATTGAATGTACCAGGACCTTCCTGTTGTTCCACCCTGAAGATGAAGTGATGAACCAGAACCTGGCCTACTACTCGGCTGTGTTGGGAGAAGACAAAGCAATGACAATATCAGCCAGACAAGTAAGAAAATTATAATACAAAATGAATAATTTGTAGAAATCATTATTTTGTGTGTAGTTGAACAATGTTTGAATAATTAATGAGATTTGGTGCACTCATAATACTATACTTCTCTGTGTCTGGCCTAAGACGGTGAAGCAGTACATCCAGCAGTCTCTTCTGGAGAAAGAGCTGCTCTACTACAGCTATGAGGCTTTTGGAATCACCTTTGTTGATCCAGTAGGTGAACCTTTTGTTTGTTTGCTTTGATAAATAAATATAAATAAAACTACTTAATATATACTTTATATATTTAGAATTATATTTTATCTATAATTTATAATCTATAATTTTACTGTTAATATGATTTATTTAGGACACATGGACACCTGCTGATGTCATGCCTCTAAAACTGAGAGAAAAACAGAAGTAAGATTTTAAATTATTTATGAACCTGTTGTCCCATTAAATGCCTTCATGCCTTATTTTCTGTTATTCCATCGCGGTGTGTGTCCTCCTCAGAGCTGACAGGGAGACTGCAGCGAGAATCACAGAGGAAATAGGGAACCTGATGAAAGAGATTGAAACCCTGGTAGAGGAGAAGACTAAGGATTCATCAGACTTGACCAAGACAATAAGTATCCCGGAAGGTAAGCGCTACGATCAACTGCACGACAACCGCTTTCCAATGTCACCTCACCTTTAATTAAGGTTTTGGCTAGGAAACACCTGTTCCTAGCCTAACACCGGAATGTACTGTAGATAACATGTGGCCATGCTGTTTAATCATAAAGTCGGTGAAAAAGGGGCTAAGTGCAGACAGCTCAGCATTAGCTTAGCAATCCTTAAGGATCTCAAAAAGGAGGAAATCCGTGTGCATTTGAAGCCAGGCATTGGCTTAAGACAGTTATCGTCTTGGATTATTCTAGTTATTTTCAGGCCTGGGTAATGGTCCGCACCCTGTCATTCGGGAAATATAACCTATAATCCCTCTCATGTGGCAGAGGGGCCTGTTCTGTACGATGGCGTCAAGGTTACTATGATGTCCAAGCAGTTGAATGGTTCTCAGCGGGTGCTCTTCGACGGAGTGATCTCTGACGACGAGTGCCGGGAGCTGCATCGCCTTTCCAATGTAAGTTGCTGCTTTCAACATATGAATTATTGTTATTTTTTTCAGTTTGATATATTATTATATTTATATTTAATTATATTAAATATATTGTTATATTTAATATTATTACATTGTGTGGCTCTGGCATCTGGCAAGCTACTCACTATCTACTCCGTGGTGGAACTGCCTTGACCTGTTTTCCAGGCAGCTGCCGAGAAAGGTGATGGCTACAGGGGGGGGCCTTCCCCACACTCCCCAAATGAGATGTTCGAGGGAGTCACTGTCCTTAAGGCTGTAAAGGTTTGTAGCCCTTAACTGCTAAACTATACCTGCCACCTACACAACGCGTGCGTTCAGTACGGCAGTTACGTATCGAGTTAGAGAATGTAGCGAATGTTTTTGAAGAAATGTGTGTACATTGATACATGATATCTTTTGTGTGAAGAGAGGATAGGCAGCAGTTTTATCTGTAGTTTGGTACACAGAGGGCCCACAGTGGAGCGCAGTAGATTCTAATTCTCTTCTCTGTTCTGAAATCTGCTGCCTGGTCTCACAGCTCGGGCAGGAGGGGAAGGTACCCCTCAAGAGTGCCCGTCTGTTTTTCAACCTGAGTGAGAAGGTGCGGAAGATTCTGGAATCCTACTTTAAACTGGACACCACACTCTACTTTTCCTACTCACACCTTGTGTGTCGCTCCGCCATAGAAGGTAGGTCCAACAGTTACATTGTGCTGGCCTCCAGTGGGCAGTAATGGGCCTGTCTGTATGTGCATTCTTGACCATCCTCCTTTTTGAAAACATTCCTATGGCTTTCTTTAATTACATTATGCAGGGTTAGTTATAGTTTGAGTTATATTGCCCCAGAGCCACACATTTTGGCCCCAGCTCACTGTTTATGTTTGAATTTACTCTTTACTAATAGATAGATACGTCAAAACAATAATCAGTAAAATGGAAAAATAAAGATTATAAAATGAGATATGCATGTGAACTGAAAAATGTGCCTTTTTGGATTGAATACATGTATGATAAACATGATCAATTAAAGACCTGGTATATACTCTTATCAAGAAGGATTAAAGTTGGAAGGTGGGTCTGTCTTTTTGTCCAACATCTGCCAAGGTCATAAGCCCCCCTTGAGCCACGCCAGTGGAGTAACAAGGTAACACCGGGCCCCAATGCAGGATGGGCAGGGTCCAGTCAAAGTTTTACATGGGAAGTGTTTGTACATTGGAGGGTCCAGTTAATCAGTAGGGGTGTGCGCACTCACGGACCTCTAATGTACACATTACCTGCATTACTTACATTACGCCCCTCAGCCAACACAACAGCCTCTGACTTGTCTGAATGTTTCATACATACAGGAAACATGTCTCTTCTCTAGACTCTGGGGCGTCCTGATGCTGTTCGCCCTGCTTCTAACCTTCAACCTCTTTGGCCTGGTGCACAAAATAGGCGTAGATGTTTATTAATACAGATGCATGTGTTGTTTCTACAGAGAAGCAGGCGTCACGTGATGATCTGAGCCACCCTGTTCACGTGGACAACTGCCTGCTGGTCTCCGAGACCAACGAGTGCATCAAGGCCCCGCCAGCATACACACACAGAGACTACAGGTGAGTGCGCGCACACACACACACACGCATACACACAGAGACTACAGGTGAGTGCGCACACACACATGCACACATATGTAGATTGTTCTGTACACCCGCATACTTGTGTATGCGGGTGTACATTTCATTCTGTTTTTTTCTACATTTCATTCTGTTTTTTTCAGCACAAAATAAATAACTTCTCTCTGACTTCCAGTGCAATCCTTTATTTAAACGACGACTTCGAAGGAGGGGATTTCATTTTCACTCAATTGGACACTAAAACAATCACGGTGAATATTAATATTGAATGAATCTACAGTTTTATAATTTTATAGCAATTGATTTAAAAAAAAAAAAGTATATAATGTTTTTTATAAAATCCAAATCACTTTGCTGAAATTATTCACTTTTTATTTCTACTATTTTAGATCATTTACATGTTGAGCATGTTAATGACTGCAAGGTCACAGTTAATATGTGAATATGTGAATGATTGTCTTGCTAGGCATCGGTGCGTCCACAGTGTGGTCGGGTGGTTGGGTTTGCTTCCGGAGAAGAGAACCCCCACGGTGTAAAGGCCGTCACCATGGGTCAGAGGTGTGCCGTTGCGCTGTGGTTCACCCTTGATGCCGCACATGAAGAAAAGGTAAACACATACCCGGGCCTTTTGTCCTCGTTCTATTTCTAGTTACATTAAAGCAACAATCTTGAACCTTTTTATAGAAACACAAGTACATTTTGCTGCTGTTTACGGCTTATTGAGATAATACAATTGTTCGGCTTACTTTCCATTCATGAAAGCCTTTAAAAAGCCTTGCAATGTGTCCTACTTCCTGTGATTACAGGAAGTAGGACACAGGAAATTACACACTTCATGTCCAACCACAATGATTGGTCCAGTACAGAGGATGGGCAGAATTAAATAGCGTATAAGTAGTACCAAACCCCCCCCATTTGGCCCATGTGCTGTCCATTCGCTGACATCACACTTGATTTGTAGCTTTTAACGTTTATTTATCAAATTCATGGTAACATTGCACTTAGTGGTCGTTTTTAAGGCCATGAAGTGATTATAGTTTTATAGATTCTGCTCAACAAATAAAGTTAAAAGTGTAAGAACAACAGTTAAAATGCTCTCATCATTGCCTTTGTAACTCTTATCAGGGTAGTTAGCAACTACGTGTTGTCTGCCTGTCGGTGTGTTGTAGGAGAGGATCCAAGCTCAGGAGATGTTGAAGATGTTCTCATCTCCCCTGAATGAGGAGTTTATCAAAACCGAGTCAAAGGAGCCCACCTCAGACAGCCAGGCCACGACTCCAGAAACACAGAAACCTGACATGGAGACGGCAGACCAACCAGCACAGGAGAAGCCAGACGGACCGTCCAAAACACAGGCTACAAAACCTGCCGTCACACCGAAAGCCAACGTGGAGGGAACAGTCGCCGAAATAACGGGGAACAAAACAAAAACTGCCCCGAAAAAGAAGGCCACCACCGGTGACAAAACAAAAGCCACTGTTAAAACAGTGGGCAAATTGAAACAGACAGTCAAATCGAAAACCAAACCAACTGACAAAAAGGACTCTAAACCAGCTGTGAAAAAGACAGTGAAAGTTACAGCCAAAAAGGACTCTAAAGAGCCTAAAGCTGATCAAACCACAGTCTCTGAGTCTCTCAAAAACAAGGAAGAGCTGTGATTAAAACTTCATGTGACTGAATAAATGGTTTGTCTATATTTTTTATTCTATTTGGAGTTTTTTCTGTGGGAGAGAGTAATTGGTAAATGTCTTACAATTATGTGGTTAAAATGAACCCCAGAATTCTTGTTCAATGCAAGCCATACTGAAATACTAAGCAACTGCAGTATTTATGCCACTGAAAGTATGACCCTAGTGATATTAGTGCAATCCTGTTGTATTTGTATTATGTATTGCATTTGTTCAATCTGTAGTACCTATGGTTGCACGTACCATCAAAAGAAAATAATATAATCAGGACTAGGCTACTTTTATTCTGATCATATCATCATCTCAAATCAACTGCTTATTGATGAAATAAACGGTTATTACATTTTGCCTTGTCTGAATTGAAAGAAAAATGAATTCACGCAATACTAAAAAGCAACACTAGGTGTCATTCTTGTCATTCCAACATTAAGTTTAAGTTGGGTTTGAAAAGTTGTTTTTCACAGTTTCTTTTTGTTTTTATTATATGTTCTATTTAAAAAAATTTTAGTTTATTCATGTTCAGCCTTATTAAGTTGTTTAAGGTTTTATACATTGCACATCAAGAAAGAGAGTGTGTTTGTGTAGTCTAATGACTTTCTCTCAGTACATCTTTTGAATTCTATTGAATACAAGCCCAACTCCTCTCCAAATGTATTTTATATGTACTGTATGTGTTTATACACACATTCGCAAATAAGCAGGACCTTCCAAAAAAAAAGTACCTCTCGTAAGGCATTGCAAGTTTACATTATATTTGTGTTCCGTCTGTTGTATTTCTGCGCAGTGACTCGCCCAGGCCATGCGTGTACTGTCACAGTCGACGAGGCTTAAACACCCTCTGTCTGACGGCGCATCTAACACCCTTTGCGCTGATGTGAGCGTGTCTTTTACGTCAGATGTGTAATGAAACTTCCTACAGAGCAGGCTAGATAGACGACTCTTTTTCATGTAATCTACATACGGACTCACGCACCCACCTACGAAGGCGAAACGGCGCACGTGCAAACTCGAACACTAGAGTAATTCCCTTCTGCCTATAAGGGGCACTGCGGAGCCAGTCATTTGCGATAAAGTTAGGATTTTGTTTGGAGGAAGGTGAGATTTTTAATTGTCAGATTAAGATGGATAAAATAGCTAAAGCCTGATATATGAACAGGGCTTCTCTGCTCTAACTTTGCGTGTGTGTTTGTGTGTGTTTGGCACTGTCAGTGCTTTCTTTGTGTCTCGCTGTATTCTACTTGCGTGCGAGATTCAGAGAGAGAGAGAGAGAGACACACACACACACACACACACACAGGGCACTTTGTTTTGTGGCGTGAAGATTTGACCATTGTTGAGGGAGAAAGAGAAAGAGGAGAGTGACAGATCGAGATAGGAAGTGAGAGAGAGAGCGGTACAGTAGAGGCTGGTACAGCTGTCTCCGATTGTTCAAACTCAAATTGTTCGATTCAAAGTTGCTATAAATTTCCATTAAGTTATGTGGCTTTGTGCGCACCTTTGTGTGTGTGTGTGAGGGGGGGGGGGGGGTTGCATTAGTACTTGCGACAAGGCCACATGGTCCCTCCTTGTTGCCGTGGAGATGTAGTGGGCATGGAGACGGCCGTGGCACGGTCGGGTCGGGCACAGTGGGATGTGGCGCTGGGATTAACTCCGACACTGGATTCTGTTGAGAAGAGAATAAAACAGCAGGCAAGGCGGCCTGACATGGCAAACTTTGCCTCTCCGACACGACACGCTGGGGATTTGAAGGGAAACTGTTCTTGTTCCGATGTTTGGCTCAAAGGCCCGTTTTTAACATCAGCAATGTCCTTATCTCTAAACCCTCGTTCAGCACTCCGTGAGATGGTGTCTCTCTGTGTTGCACTGCCCCTCGCAGTAGCAAGGTACAATAACAAGTCATTACTGAGCTTAGCAAGTCGTTAAGCTTGTTTACAGTGCGCACAAAAATAGTTTTAAAGCTACAGTCTTAAGGTTTTTCATATAAATAAATTATTTCACTGCTATGTGTTGTGCTGATTAAAGCCTTGGTGTTTTGATTTTGTTTTGTGGTGCAACATTCACGTGACGTGTTTTTCTTCAAACACGCAAGATTTGCAGAACTAAGTAGCCAGGTAGGCTTACTGTCCACACTGTTGCTAAATGTGTCACTTAGGTGTCATCAAAAATACCTAAACTTGAAAGTGCTAGATTGTAGTAAAAATATAAGTAAAGTAAAAATAAAGATTTCATGATGTTTTAATAATAATATAGTGCCTTATTAGTTTCTTTAATGCAGTGTGCATATTTGATACTGTTGATTCTATATTTTGGACAGTGTTTGCATGTGAGACTACAAAGAAGTATAGCTTTCAGAAATACCTGCGTGCCTTCACAAGCTATGAACTACTATTATTTTTGGAGATTGTTGTTAAAAAACCCACCATGCGTACGTTGCTAGCCTCACAAAGCTTTGAGGCTTCCTGCCTAAAACCAACCTTGTGTTGGTGACAGAGGCCTTTGTTGTGTCAGTAGCTGTTCTGATGGATGCCTGGCTGATGACTTCAGCTCTGCCATGAACTGTCTTGTTATTCTCTTGCCGGGACTGGGATCACAGCCGTGCCGGTCAGGAGATGGGACCACGGCAGAGGTACCAGATGTTCTGTTGAAAGGGTGGGTATTGGGCTGTAAGGCGGTGGTTATGGAGCCAGAATGTATGGCAGGACTAGCCTGTTTCATGCTAGCTGAGGAGCCAACTATGGGAACTTATTAGGGTGTAACGTCTAAGCAGTTCTTGTTCTTATAGAGGCATATAAATGATGCTAAAATAATCAAATGTCTGTGTCTAAGATCTAGTATCATTATGGGATTTTTATAATTATTGTTAACCTTTCCATTATGGGCTTTGAGTTTATTCTTAGTACCTGAGCAGAGTGTTTCGTCTGCAAATGCCACAAAATCCCTCGGTTATGAAGTTAGGACTGGACAAAATCCATGCACGCATGTACATTCACAGCCTCATGCAGTGTCTATGTGCTACCCCGTGTGAAACACAGTACACACAGCACCACAATGGGACCTTTACACTGTGCAGGCGTTGAAGGAGTTGAAGTATGGGGGTAGGGTGATGATTAGTCTGAATGACTGCTTTAAGTTGTGCAGATAAGATAATTGAGAACAAAAGGCAGTGACGTCATAAAACAGACCGCACTGCCAAAAGAAAAACAACAACTTACAGAGAGAGATGATGCTTAATGAATGACACAGGAAAGATGGACGTAGAAGGATCATAAGACTGTAGTTGGAAGAAAGGGATTTCTGCGTGTGTGTGCTTGAGAGAGTGAGACAGAGAGAGAGAGAGAGTGAGAGACAACATGTACATAACACATTTTTGGAATAGCAGCCAATAAAGTATCAGTAGTGTGAGAAAGGTTTTGACAATTTAAATTGTCGGTCAGTTTAACTGACAACACCATGTTTCAAAAAAAGCCTAGGCCTATATAAGTAAAGTAAACTTAAAATAATATAATCCCAATATAAACCTAAATTAGCTATGCTAACTTCACCCAAGATAAACTAAACTAAACTTTGTAGTGGTTTTGGGCTTAGACCCCCCCTGGAGGTCATGACCCCTGTGTTGACATCCAGCGCCAAACACTGAGTGTCTGTCTAGGGATTGGTGGAAATGAGCTACAGTACAGGCACAGCTATGCAGATGAGAGGAGAGAAGAGAGGCGGGGTTAAAGGGTATATTGTAGTTCTCAAACATCTCCCATGTACTCTTCTTTTTCATCGTGTATGCTTATTAATGTATTGATTTTGGTTTATTACAGATCTTACAGATCAGATCTTACAGATCAGATCTTGTATTTTGTACCTATGTAGTATTAGTATATCTTGAAAAGTCCTACACAAATAAAATTTGTTAGTTGAAGAGTTTTCCAGGGGGTCCACCATAAAAAACATTCCAAAGATTTACCACAATTACAGGAGTGGGATTCAAACCCATGCCCCCATACGATGACCAGAATTTCCAGCAGTGTAGAAGGTGTACATCCTTGCTCGGACATCCTGCCAACATTGCTCTAATCTTTCTATTCTAATCTTTCTATTCTAATCTTTCTAGAGGTTTCCTGTTTAGGCGGGTAACAGAGAAAAGAGTAAATAAAGCATGACGTCTCCGTTATTTGAGTACCGAGAATCAGAGGCTTCAGCTACAGTAATGGAGAATTGAGAAATGAGGGGTGGTGAGAGAGGAAGAGGGCTGCTCAGTGTTTGGTTAAAGGCAGATGGCGATAGAATGGGGTGCGTCACTCCTGGCCTGCAGGCCCTGCGGCGAGGGTACGAGGAATGCCTGTCTTTTCTTTGCTCCGGCGGTGAGTGGAGACGCAGAAGACTGGTTTATAGTAATAGATTAGACTCCACATTCCCATCATAATCTCTCTCTATTCTCCTCCTTAGCTGTTGGCCATGGGGCTCTGCTCCTCTACCTCCAGACAGTCTGCTTGGTGGTGGGCTTGCATGCAATACAGTATGCACAGACACTTTAGATAAGGGGTTCCCCAAAGCAGCGGGAAGGACCCCCTGATATATTTCAAGTGTTTATTCCTTTTAATTTTGATGATTATAACTGACAACTAATGAAAACCCCAAATTCAGTA
>JAOEHI010000020.1:4179302-4200312 GCA_025447815.1 Percopsis transmontana
TGTGTGTGTGTGTGTGTGTGTGTGTGTGTGTGTGTGTGTGTGTGTGTGTGTGTGTGTGGGTGTGTGTGTGTGTGTGTATGTGTGTGTGTACCAGAGGGATGGGTCAGGAAATAGAGAACTGATCGACAAACGCAGCACACAATCTATTGACTGCTTTGGAATATGTCCTTTAGGATGATGCCAGTTTTCCGCCTGCTGTTAAACTGAACTGCGACAAGTGGGAATGGTGGAGGACGTACATGTGCATGCCAGTAAGATAAAATGGCTGCATACACACACCAAGCACACACACACACACACTCACACACACACACTCACAAACAGGACAACTTTCCTTCTCAATGAGAGGGTAGGCCTTCCAAATACAGATCTCCATCTATTAGGCTAGGCTACTAAATGTGTGTGAACAAATACACTCCACTATTGAGACGAAGGCATTAAGTAAACAGGCCTTTGTTCCACGTGTTATGGAAGCCTGCTGGCATGACTAGAGGCAGCCGTGTGGTCTCCTCCGGTGGGAGTGGGTGCCATGACACTGCCCCGTCCACGCCCTGGGATCTCTGTGTTTCCATGACGAAGCCCTTCTATATGCTAAGTGCAGTACAGTGCAGTATGCTATTTAAAGGGACAGTCCTCACACTACAGCGCTAATGGGCTCACAACGTTATCTACCCCTCCCCCTTGTAACTCTCACAGGCTCACGGCGTTCTCTACCCCTCCCCCTTGTAACTCTCACAGGTTCACGACCTTCTCTACCCCTCCCCCTTGTAACTCTCACAGGCTCACGGCCTTCTCTACCCCTCCCCCTTGTAACTCTCACAGGCTCACGACCTTCTCTACCCCTCCCCCTTGTAACTCTCACAGGCTCACGGCCTTCTCTACCCCTCCACCTATAGCCGCCCACACTTTCGTGGACACTTGTGTACACAGCGCCCCCCAAAACACGAACGTCACCCCGATTTGCTGTTTGAAAGCTGTGCGGGCGGGGCTGGGGGAATTTCAGGGAGGGCGGGGGAGCGGGCTGTGGGTGAGCGAAACCAAATGCACGTGCTGTGGGTCGCCACAGTCACACGCTGAGTTTTCAGGCGAGGGAGGTGTCGGTCGCATCCTCGTGTTTGAGACCAACACTGTGTTGTTTCTGCAACGGCCACAAAATAAGCCCCTTTAAAGTGAACATGGAATGGTAAAGGTTTAAGACTCTATTCTCTACAAGCACACCAGCTAAAAAAGATGCTTTTCCAATGCCTTTCAGCCACTCACACACATGCACACACACACACACACACAGACACACATACACTTAGTGTTATCAGTCAGTGCAGCTGTAGCCGGTGAATTAAAGCCGACATGCAGCGTGTGTGTTTGAGCTTAGGCTTCAGGCTATAGGCAGCTCCATTAAAACTCAGCCCCCACACACACACACACACACAGCGAGAGAGAGACACACCCACAGTAAAAGCTCTCTCTCTGTGAGAGAATAGAGGACCATCAGGACTCATCAATTCGTTTGAATCCATTGAGTGCAGAGAGCTCTCCTGTTTCCCATTCAATCCAATAAGTCACTACAAAGTCGATAACTTAAGTCGTGTTAGAAAATAAAGAAAATTTTCTATAAAGAAATATAGAAAATAAAGTTAAAGACATTGGGTGAACGCTCTCTATAATCTGCACAAGGCAATTGTTCAGTTCACAGCTGTCCAGTGAACGTTAGTCACAGCGAATGTGGGTGAGTCCATACTGGCGACAGTCCATTAGGTCTTCTCCCAAAATGGCATTCTCCTGTTGATAGGGTATTATGAACCTCCCCTCCCCTGTGTCCCACTCAAGCACTTGAACCAATTAAAACCACACGGAGAACTTGAGTTGTTGTTTATTTAGGTGTTACATGAAGTCACATGGGTGAAAATGACTTTCCACTGACAATCCAAATAATTAGTGCTTTCCTACCTGCCTCCATCTCCTGGCAACCATTCTAATCGACACCCCTGCCCTCTGTTCAGGGTGAGTCATAATGCAAGGAACTCTGTAATTATTCCACTATGGATGCGTTCCTCTGTTAGCACCAAAATGGCCGTCTGTCCTTGGGATTCTGTCCTTCACCCGCTCACCAGTGCTAAGCTAACATGGGACACTAGTGGGGCTGGCTGGTAGCTTGTTCAGAGAGAGAGACAGGGTGTGATAACATCAAATCATTACACCCGGATAGTGTCATGTTAGCTTCCTCAGGGAAGAAACAAGTTTAGAACATTTTTAAAGAGCTTTCTGATGGAACATGCAAACATATCCACATCTGCGAATTGACAAAGAGGGTTTATAAAAAAAACTTACTTGAACAACATGACCTAACAAGGACTGTGTTTGCACCAAGTTTGGTCCTATTAAAAAAAAACTCCATAAAGTAAGATAACAAGCACTGCGAGGCTAAACAAACCAGGGACCCAATTATTTGACAAATTTCTAAACGTAAACAGTTGTCTCATTATTTTGCCCTGCAGCCTATCCATAATGTTTTGAGTGTCAGTACTGGTTTAACAGAAATACTTGACTTTACATAAAGTCTTTTGTCGAAACTAAATCAAATTGATTAGCTAAACACAACTTAATGTAGTTACCAAAGTGGTTTTAGCATAGCTGATCAAGTGCTAATGTAAGCTCTGCTTTTGAGACAATAATTGCCGAAATAGTCAGTACTTGACGTGGAGTGGTGATCCAACCCAGGTAAGAAGACACACATGCATAGGAAAACCAGGCCTCCTGGTATTCAATCTAAACAGCGGTCGCTTCATCCTTCACTCCATACAACATAGCACAACCCAAACTCTTACACTTGTTGCACTTAATGCAACAAGCTTGTCTGTATTGTGACTTAGCTTAACCATTTAAATATAATTACTAAACCATACTATATTACATATATTTAACTAAAAGGCATTGGAAGGATAAGTAGTTCAGTATAGTAAAACAAGTGGAATTGTTTTCACAAACAAATAGAGCGGAGATGATTGGCACCCGGATTCTCCTGCCTGAGCAAAGCGATCAATAATGTCCTCTCACACCATCAGGGGCCGTCTGGCATTATGTGAGCAAGCTACCTATGAAAGGGATGAAGTCTGCTGATGACTGTAATGGGGCTTGAGATTTTAGAGGCTTCATTAGCCTTGCAGCCACTAAGATCAACTGCCAACTGCCAACTCTCAACTGTATCCTCATCAATGTTATCAGACAACGGGGAGAAAATACGACTTAGTATAGGCAACCTCAGTACATAGGTTCTCAAACTGTGGGCTTCAAAAAACACTTTTTTTTTCTTATGATTTCTAATCTTGTTCGATTAACTCGAATACAATGTGCATATATTTTTCATATTTTGTTGTTTATTGCTTACAACTCCATGCACAAGGCGAGTTGCAAATGGTCAAAAGGTTTGAGTATACCTTTAATAATGACTAGTTTATAGGGCAGTGCTGTTTATGAGGGCCTGAAAAAAAACATCACATGATCCGTTAACAAGTGGGTCTGTCCGGCCAATCGCAAGCTCACCAGTCGAGTCGGAGCCTGGCAACGAGATGGAAGCCGGCTGCAGTCAGTAAAAGAATTCAAGTACATCTGAATTCACCCTGCACTAACGCACAAGTCACTGAAACGCTCACAATGAACCAGCTTATGTTCCCTCTCACAGATCGCTGCTCTCAACACTGCACTGAACAAAGCCCACCCTCCCCCACTGAGACCTGATCCAAAGCATTCTGAAGTGACAGGAGGGCAACGCATCCTGACTCTGACAACTGGACCTGTCACTTCCAGGCTGATCTTGGTGTCTGAGGACCTGCAGCGGGCAGAGCTGCAGTCAGCCTCTGTATGTCACACAGCTCGCTCCCTCACTGCCCTGCTCTGGTGACAAATATATGCTGCCAACTGTTATCCCCAGTGCTATTTAGAGGAAGATGCGACGCACACAGGTGAGAGAAAAGAAAAGGGGGAACAAGTCAGACATAAGAGGAGAGAGTGATTTCGATGTCGAGAAGAGGGGTAATGTGAGACAGATGCTTTGAATACTCCCACTTACAAGTAGCCAACAATACAGTATAATGCCACCCGTTCAGCCCTCTGTATCTCCTATTCTGTCTTTAACCCCCCCCCCCCCCCTATAAATTCATCCTCCAGTGGGACATTTTGAGGACAAACAAGAAATGAAGCCACATACCCAAAAAGACAAAACCATTATAGCTATGGCATTTAAAGAGGCATCGCACTGCACAAAAAATGGAGAGCTGAGGTGCACTAAATGTTTGTGAAAATAATATGACATTTAAGAGCATCAAAATGTGTTTTAAACCCTCATTTAAACCCTAATTTATCTCTAAATACAATAATATGGGTTTTATCTAACAATGCACATGCAAATACCATTAAAGCCCCAACCAGCATTCCTGCACGCCTGCATCTATGGTAACATAAACACTGCAAACGTCGATATTTAATGCTTTCCTTTACTAGGATGTGGAGTCGGAGCAGTCTAAAACTACAGTGTTTTGGATGCAGAGATTTTGTAGGATGGATAGAAAGGGCTTGTCACCATGAAGTCTATGTGTACAGTTCTAATCAGTTCATACTTGACCAACTGTCAACACATAGTTTAAGAACGTTTTGATGCAGACAGGCGGGCAGACACGCTGGACAATCAATTTACAGATTCATACCCGCGAGGCGTAATAAAACATTTATTCAGGATAGAATTATGTAAGATTAGATTGCAATGAAAGACCTTAACCTCCCGGTGAAATGTTAGTGAGGATATGTCTAGTAGAAGACCGGTGCTATTTTTCAATCCAGGCCGGATAAAAATTCAACAAATAATTTTCCATAGAGGTATTAATTCACTCAACTCATCCACAGTCTTTTCCATCTCACTTTTTCTGAGTGACTGAGAAGTAACTGCATTTTAGGATCCATCCACTTGTTAAATGCACTTGAGAGGAGACTACAGTATAACATTATTGGGCTAATAGGATATTTTTGAGGGATTAATGTCCCAGGTTTGCTTTCATCAAGGTCTAATTGCAGTCTGTAGCAGCAGAACAATACAGCTCTACTGTGTACGTATACATCTGCTGCTGCCTCTGGACACATCGTCAGTGATGATGGTTCGTCAGTGATGAACCGTCGGTTGTTTCGGGTCTTGCAACATCACCCACCCTCCTCCAGGTGACCCACCCGGGGCTGATCAGACCCCAGCTTGTGTCCAGATGGCTAGCTACTTATGACCCTATGGCTCGCCTCTTTTAGCCACAGCCATCTCTGCTGCGTCACTAGTACGGCGGATGGCTCTCCTCTTCCTCTCTCCCTAGATGCTGAAGGCTCCGGTTAAAGAACGGGCTGCATCCAACCTCCACTGGAAGACACCTCGCTCTCCATCCAGCCTGCTGACAGTTGCTGACCAGTCCTGCGTACTTGGAGAGCTCCCTTTCAAAAGGCCTCTTCCAAGCGATCTTCCCACGGGACTGTGAGCTCCAGCATCCTCCCAGCTTGCTTGGTGGACAAGGTCTGGTCAGGCAGGGTGGTGGCAGGCATGGTTGGGGAACTTCAGCTGCCAGTCCCTCGCAGAGGTTAGGATACCTGCAGATGTTTTCTGGGCTAGTCTTGTACCGTCTCTCAGTGCCTTTGTGCAGCAGCTCAGGATGTGCTCCAGGTGACTCTGCTTTGCCCCATGTGTGCAGATTTTAGATCTAAAATAACTCCACAAACCATAATACCGTCTAACGGCCTCGGTACGCATTTGATCTGTAAACAATGTTGGGATGCTGTCTAATATCTTCCCCATCTCTCTAATAATGCAGAGGTAATGACATTTCACACTTGAGTAAAAGTACAGCTACCTTGGAAAAGGATTTAAAATGAAGCAAGTATCAGTCATGGTTTACGTATATGCACTTAAGCTTTAAGAGACCAGCTTCAATGAATATAGAATATAATAATAGCCTAATATATAATAATATGATATAATAAGTTTATTCTGAGTAACTTCGTTACGTTAAAAAAAAAACATGACCTTAGTCCTATTACTGTACAACTTTGCATTTAAAACTGAGCAGTTGGGGATTAATTGCATCTCAGAACTTCCACTAATTAACAAATCTGTAAAACAAATCAACAGGAGCTGCAGATTTTAAGATCCATCTGATTTAAAGGTAGGCTACTGTAACAGTTAAATATACAATATGCTTTTTAAATCATTCATTTTTTCCAGCCCAATAAACCTCCCTGACCTTTCTCTCCTACAATTTTATAATAATTTAACGAGTCTGATCACATTATTAACTTCCCAGTGTTCTTGCTCCATGTCGCCTGTCTCCAAAGAATATTAAAAAAAAACACACAAGATGACATTTAAAACGATTTGAGCAACCCTTTAAGATCGCGGGAAGTACTGAAGTACTGAAGAAGTACTAAAGATTGCTGTTAATACCAAAAAAAGCATCCGGCGCGCCAATGACTATAACCTAAGGAGTCTCCTTTTCACACCTGTCTCGTCGGCAGACTGCGAGGCTTTTTGACTTTGTGCAAATCGTGCATGTAAGACAATATCATGTAATTCCCACCCTCATATCTCACTTCTATCGGTATAATGGGGCAATCATCTGAAAGATGCGTCCACTTAACGCTGCATGGGGCATGGCGTCAAGGTCATTCGAGGGGAATTGAGAAAATATCACGCATGCTATTCCGACAACGAGTGCAATCCACACATACGTATCGGAGTCTAATACGTTTTTGACACGGAGACGAATTCGGATTTTATCAGCTCAAAAACCCCTGTGTGACAGGCTGGGACATTCGTCCTGGAGGAGCAGAGGAGAGTAGAGCAGAGCAGTGCAGCAATGTTATCTTCTTACAGCGGACTCGAGCACTACACGTGCCAGCCATGGCTACTTGAGAACAACAATAACAACACAAGTCTGCCTCGCATTAGCATCACACTGGTCTTATCACCATAAGCTACCTCTAAGCTAGGCTACTTTAGTGAAACCCATTCAGACAGAAAATACACAAGGCAAACGTGCAAGAAGCTAGTACTGTATCTATGTTGTGCCAAATTGGAACTCGCGTGGGCAAAATGGAACGCGCTGTGCTACGGGCGTGTTCTTTTCTAGGTACAGACTAAATAATTAAAAGAGCACAATAATATCATTATATTTTAACATTTTTGGAACAGAGTAGTCAATTAAAAACAAGATAAGCATGGCGGCGGAGCGGGCTTATGGTAAATGCCTGCTTCTCCGGCTGTCAAACAACGAGAAAGGCTTTAAGAACACTTTACCTGGTAGCTCAGTATGCTCTCGGGGTCGCTGACTCCGGCAGGCATTATAATAGCTTTATCTTTGACTTGCACAGTGCTCTGGGACTCAAAAGGTGGGAAGCTTGATGTTCAGCCTCGCAACGCCGGGAGCAGATGTGATGAAGACATTCACGAATTGGTCATTTTCACTTTTACGGACGTAATGGACACAAACATCTCTCTAGGTGCGGGATGGCAGAAATAATGTTATTCACAGCGTTCTTATGATGGTCCCACGACGTGCGCGCTCCAGTCTCCCATCCCTTCTGTCCTGGTGAGGAGAGCAGGATGCAGCAACATCACACTCAGCCAGCCAATCAGAGCGCAGAACCAATCAACCGGCTGCGGCGCACTGCCGAACTGATAACAACACTAAGGGCCATGTCTTACGCCCAGCGCAAGTGTCTTTGCTAGTGTCAGACCGACGCTGTTGTCATTTTCCCGTCCATCGCCCACGTTGCTTAAATAGCAAATGCACTTGCGCCCATCTCAGCGCCCCCGGCAGTGTTGGTCTTTGAACGATGTGTGGTCAGGCGCATTGTTGGCGCCTATAGCTATCTTGAGGCAGGCGAAAGCGTTTGCGCGATTGACCAACAAAAACCAATCTGCCAAGGTGCAAACATACCTGGCTTTTAAAGGGAATGGGAGATGACATTCTGGTTGGTTTGTTCCATGTTATGACCAAAACACACCCAATAATAATTAAGAGACGAAGTAGCCTACAACGCTTTTGAACAATGTGCTGGCCCTGGCACCAGTTTTCCCGCCGTTAAAGTAGTAAAATTGGATTCGGACACGCCCCAAATGCACTTGCGCCAGGCGCTTTAGACCCTATGCGCTTAGATCGTTAAAATAGGTCCCAAAGTCATGGCAATTCCTTCAGGTGGGCGATAAAGAAATCCCCTTTCATCTTTACATTGTTGCTGTTTTTTTCAGTATTACAATAGGCCCTACTCTGCTTGTTTTTGTTCCAGGCATATAGGCTAATTGATGAAATGGTCTATGCAGCCGGACGGGAGATGGAACGTTCAGCTTGTTGCTTTGTTTCAAAACTATACTACTATAGTTATAACTGCAGGCTATTGTACCACGACCAGCCATACATCGGCAAAACAATTAATAACAATGAGTATAATGTAAGAGAACAAGACAGCTAATTACAGACAACTAGCACTAGGCTACTAGAACAGACTTCGACATGAAGACATGAGATGCCACCTAGTGGACGCCGTTTCATCGGTAACTATTTTGGTTTTGTGAAAGCCGTTTGATTTACAAACCACAAGCAACGGAAATTAGGTAGTAACACAATGTTAAATTGTGTCGTCAATAACCCATCTTACAGAATACCCCTAACATTTATAGAGGTCTGCTCTGAGGAATAAGTTATAGGCTACAAAATATAGAGGACTATTTTTGCATTTTCTGTGTAACGTTAGACCTATATATAATTTTGCCATGCACAGTAACGTTAGGCCCACAGATCTAAAACTTAAAGGACCTTCTCTAACAGTAGCCTAGTAGGCTACATGAGATAGGCTACAAACGGCGAATTTGTCTTAACACGTGCTATTAGTACCTAGTTAGACCTGTTTCTATAGCTCAATTGCCTTCGCTGCATTATATTCTTAAGGCGTTGTCTTGTTTTGTGTTATACTTTTTCCTCCATGTGTTATTTTTGTTTATGTAGAGCCTACAACCACTAGCCAAAATACCAATCTCTGGACTGCTATGATCAGACGGTCCACTTGTTTCATACGTGGCTAGCTGGTCGTTTTTTTATTGTTCTGCGTCGTGGCGTCTCTCCTGTCTCTTGGGTACAGTTGTCATGGGGACTGAAAATTGTATGGGGACGTCCTGGAGGCGCTACTGCGCAGGTCCATGAAGAGATTGGTCGTGTCAGAGACTGGGAGAAGCGGGTAGCGGTGGTATGGCCAAGAGTGAGAGAGTTCAATGTATCGAGACACGCACAGAGACATATGGTTTGTTTAATTATTCGGATATTTATGCACATACTATTTGTATTTATTTAGCATGCTTTAATGAGCTTGATGCATGCTCAGTCATTAGCAAGACGTATGTCAACATTGGGCTATTATGAGATTTGTCACCATTGTGTGCGTATGCACTAAGGTAACTAATGCGGGGGAGTTAGGTGAAAGTGTGTGTGTCTTACTGTATGTAGCTCGGCTCTCTAAGCTGCCTACTTGACCCAGTTTACATCCTTGGTCAGTGCAGACAGGGAAAGCACAGCAGGTGCAACGGGCAATAGTATAGTATTTATTAATAATTATGGCTTTGTCAACTCATTTTCTGGCTTGTCTAGGGTATGTTCACATACAGTGAACTTACGTGGAAAGACTGTAAGACTGCTTTACTAATGCTGCTGTTCATGCATTGTTAAAATACATTTTGATAGATTAGTTGATAGATTAGGGGATGTATTGCTTATGGCTTGTTATTTTGTGTTTCAAGGGCGAATCAGATCATAGTTTTGAAAATGTCATTGTTTGGCTACTTCAAATGACAGCATTTTTTATTCATTTTTGAATGGTTTTATGGCAAATTTGTACAGATTGTTGGCTAATATAATAGCAAGAAAATGATTACATAATTTAAACATCTTTCTGATCAGAAAAGCAGGACATATCATCTAATTTGTCAAGAACGTGCTAGATGAAAAACACAATGCATCACAACCAATGTAAGAGCACACAGACACACACACACACACACACACACACACACACACACACACACACACACACACACACGCACACACACTTAACAGAAACACCTATCCAAAACCCCTTGACTAAGAGGCAGTGTCCCCCTAGTGGAGGGAAGGTCACGTTGCAACGGGCCCAGCCTGCCAAAGATCAGCACAGAAAGAATGAAAGCAGCCAAAGCTTTGGTGGAGAAGGCTGTCAAGGTGACCATGCGAGAGTTAAATACACCACCTTTCAGACCACCTGTCAATGTTTCCAGTGGGTTAACATCGATTCTCTGTGACTTTCCATCTGAGTTGCGGAAGGTGTTCTCAATTCTGGGGCCCTACCCTGTGATCCGTGCCGCCCTGCTGGCACGAGGGTGGGTTGAACGGCGCCTGCGGCGTCCCCATCAAGGGGTAACCCGTTGCTATGACAACGATGACGCCGACGGGGATGACGGAGGTGACAACGCTTGTATTTCCGGTAGGTGGATTCCGTACAGGCTGTTACCATACCATACTGTATAATAGGGTTTCACCTGCTCAATGAACATGGCTTTATCCTTATATAGCTTATATACCTAAAGAAAAATAGGTCTAGCACTATACTGTACAAACTGTAATCCTAAAATCCAGGAGAATATGTTGTACCTATTGTGTTTCAAACTTTTGAACCAACATCCCCAAAAGAATTAGTTCATATTTTGTGAAACTCAGGTGCACACTAACTATGACTTCTTTTTGGCGGTTGGAACATTGTTCAAAATCTGAGAGCTTGGTCTTAACATTCAGTTCAACTGTAACTGTAAAAGCCATAGTATAGTATAGCCTACATATACACCCTGTAATAGGAGAAGGCTTTAGCGGCATTGTGTAGCTATCAACAGACGTCACAACACAAAGACCCCTATCCTGTTAGACCCCTCATTACTCATCTCTTTTCAGAGAGAGTGGAGGACGGGGAGAAAGACAGGGATGTCAATGACATGACTGACATCATGGTGAGATAATGTATAAGACCAACTTGACTTGATTGTTCAAAGACATGAAATGGGCTCAAATGTTGGCATATTTTACCATTCAGAATTTCTTCATTCTGATTAATTTCTCTCATCGATCTAATCTTAGCCTGTCTAATTTCAGTCCCGAATGGTTCAAAATGAAACAATCTACTTCTATTGGACAACACGCAGGGACTCTATAGACTGTCACTCCTTGCAGAAAGACCAAATGATCAATCATTATGCCAACGCTTGCGTTTTCACCACCAAGGTTTAACCCAACATAATATTCTACTGGAAGACTCACAGCAAGCAATTCCATACTTCTATCTATTAATTCATACCTCTTCCAGGTGGGTCTGTGTTTGAACCTTCGTAACCTTCATTGGTTCGACACAGCCAATGCAGACACCTTTTTCCCACGATGTTACAAGCTTGGGGCCCAGGACGAGAAAATGGCCTTCATAGGTACCACTACCCACTAACCTGTCAACCACTGTTTCACTTTTATCTGAGGGGTGGGAATTTGTGAAATGCCAGACCTCCTGTCACCATAGTCTCATTGTCCAACTGTCTATATTTGTGACTGAAGAGGACTTTAGGAGGACAGCTTGCACCAACCTGCTACAGTATGTGGTCGAGGCAAGCATTGTGGAATCAGGAGACGGAGAAGATCTGAAAGAAAAAGACTTTGCTTTAGAGGGTAATATACTGATTTAAAGTAAATACTGGGCATGCAAAATGTTGACTATGCACATGTGGAGAATGGAAATTATTATTATGGAAGCGTTTTCACCAAACATTTATTATTATAGAATTATAAATAACATTTGAATCATATATACAGTATAATTCTTAAACACAATGTACCCCTGTAGGGATATAAAAATGTTTACCTTCAGTGATGTAATCTCTATAGTCCGAAAAGTTCAAAAGAGACCGCACAAACCCTCGAGAAGTCGATGTGTTGGTCCAGGAGTGATCGACACAGCTTTAAGCGTATGTGAAGAGTTTCTCAGCAGCATAGCACACAGTGACATAGATGTCCCCGTTGAAAGTTCCTCCCTGTCCGAGCAAAACTGGGCAGAGTTTCTGCAGGACTACTACCGGGTCCTACAGTAAGTCCTTTGGGGGTGAGAGGAGACATTTAACTCTGATATTTACACAACTGGCCTGAAGTTGATGCCAAATGATGCCTAAATCAAGTGACAGCCTGTGTTGTCACTTGTTGTTTGTGTGTAGTGAAGGTGTGTTGATCCAGGGTGGCGGTGACTTTGTGAAACGCTGCCAAGACATGTTGACCAGGCTACGGGAGGTTTGCCCACAGCTGGACACAGATGGATCTCACAACATCTGGATAATCAAACCTGGGGCCATGTCCCGGGGACGGGGTGAGGCGCCTTCTTTCAGCAAAACAGTAGCCAGGTGCCCCTGTGCTCTTCTAATCCTGCATGCTTCCTCATCCAGTCGTAACTGACAGCCTCGGTTCTCCCTTGCAGGTATAATGTGCATGAACCGTCTGGATGAGATCCTGACTTTGGTGGCCAGTGACCCTGCCCTGATCAAGGACAGTAAATGGGTTGTGCAGAAGTATTTAGAGCGTCCCCTGTTGGTTCACGGCACCAAGTTTGACATCCGCCAGTGGTTCCTAGTCACCGACTGGAACCCTCTGACCATCTGGTTCTACAGAGAGTGCTACCTGCGCTTCTCCACACAGCCCTACTCGACAAAAACCCTGGACAGGTCAGACTGAAGGGAGTAGTAGCGTTGTTTATTCTCTGTAAGAGGCGGAGGCACTACTGGATGTTAAATGCACACGTCTCGATTGGTCTTCACAATTGGCCTTTGCCCAACGAGTATAACAAAAACTTGGGTGTTTTGGGTTAGAAACTCAAGAGAGCGCATGTCCCTCCTATCTGATTGGCGGGCACTGCTTTCTACTCCTCCCCGTACAGCTCTCCCTAGGCGTACACTGTTCTCTACCCCTCCCCCTTTGTGTCTGGAACATAAAAACGGTACAGTGACCTGACTCGTTCTCTCCCACTAGCTCGGTCCACCTGTGCAACAACTCCATCCAGAAGAACTACCAGCCGTCCCAGAAGCGCCACCCGGACGTGCCGGGCGACAATATGTGGTCCTGCTCCGACTTCCAAGCCTACCTGCGCGGGCAGGGCCGCGGGACGGAATGGGCGACGGTGGCGGTCCCAGGCATGCGACAGGCGGTGGTCCACGCCCTGCAGACGGCCCAGGACCTGGTGGTGGGTCGCAAGGCCAGCTTCGAGCTGTACGGGGCAGACTTCATGTTGGGCAGGGATCTGAGGCCCTGGCTGCTGGAGATCAACACCAGCCCCACCATGGCCTGTTCCTCGGCGGTCACGGCCCGCCTCTGCCCCGCCGTGCAGCTGGACACACTGAAGGTGGTGCTAGACCGGAGGGTGCACCCTCACGCCCACACCGGAGGCTTCGAGCTTATCTACAAACAGGTTGGCGCAACTGGTACCGGTCGTACACACCACGCACAATTATCCCTTCATAGAAGTTCTTTAGAAGTGTCATTGGAATACCAGCGGGTCAGACCTTACCGGTTACAATGTGCTCAGTATATTAGCTGTCTTATTAGTATATGTGTTGTCTTATTACCCACCCAGGCCCCTTTTGGAGTTCCTCAGTATGTGGGAATAAACCTGCTGGTAGAGGGAGTAGAGATACATCGCATCAGAACATTAGCTAATAGAAACCCTGCTGTTCCCAAACAAGCTCCCACCACACAGCTCTCCTCCGACCAGTCACTTTCAGGGGAGGCTGAAAGCGCAGCTAAGTCTTCCTGTCGGAAGCCCCGCGCAGATTCGTCACGTCCCCGCTCAGGCAAGAAGAAGAACCAGTCTGACGGAGAGGAAAAGAGGCAGCAGCCATCCACATCCCCTAAAGGTGAGCTTGAGAGGAGAGAAAAGACCGGTCAGAATGCCTCCTCGGGCCACAGAGCAGGCCGCAGTGTGGCCCCTGAGGGGTCCTTGGTGCTGCACCCGGAGCCCCAGAAGAAAGCTCGGCGCCTGGAGGCTACTGTCCTCGTGAAGACTCTGAGTCTGGTGAAGGCCCCTCCGCTCCCCAGAACCCTGTCCAGTTCCTTCAGCGCGCCTTACAGCGTGTCGGACTCCAGACCTCGACACGACCCCATCCAGGCACCCCAGCGCTCCAGGCTCCATGTTAACCAGATTGCTTTGCAACACCAGTGCAGAGCTCTTCCCCGGGGCCTTCCCTCACTCAGCGGTCCCCTCCCCGTCCTGGAGGACCTCAGACTGCAACCCAACCCTGCTCCTGGATCCCCTTCCACTCGCTCTGTCATCTTTCACTGTCATCCTAGCCTTCACAGACACAGTAAATATAGAGCTGGTGCCAATGTGACTCCTAAAACAGACAATTTAGGATGTTAGGAGGTCAAGTGATGTTGAAGTTGATGATTTTTTAAATATCTTGCAAGAAGATGGAAAACACTGTTTTCTTATACAAGAAGGAAAATCATTAAACATGCATTTTGGAAGCAAATTTAGACTATTTTTTTGGGGTAGCTAGTACTGCAATTACAGTACATTGAGTATAACTAATCACAGTAATGTAGACGTGTACAAAATATAAATATATCAAAATATAAGTTAGTTAAATAGTTGTCATGAAAGTATTTTGACATTCATAAATTTGGTAAAAATATGTATAAATATTCTGAACAGTAATGGGGCTGGAAGAAATTTTGATAAAATACATTGTATAACACATATTGAAAATATAGGAACATAACATATTTAAATAGTAGTTTGTTCAAGAAAATACTTACTACTTACATACTTTCGCAGCAGAGAATTGTTTCAGATGTAGAAGATTTCAATGGGTTGCAGATACTGTAGTAGTTCAGTAGGGGGCAACAAAAGCCCAAATATCTTCCTGGCCAATAGGATCAGTATACCGACCACACTATTGGCTGTTAACCACTTATTGTTTAGGGATTCCTTAAATTCGGAAAATGAATTATATAGTATTGTTAACGTGAAAGTAATTAAAATAAGGAAATGAACATAAATGAGTGGTGTGAAACACAGCCAGCCAGGCAAGGTTTTATTAAATAGCCCCACAGTTAGGTGCAATACTGATATACAGTAGTAATGAAAACCTACATTTTAATCAAACTATGACTATGTTACTGCAGCATTTCTACTAGAAACTAGAAAATAAAGCACTTCTAATATAATAACTCTACATGCAAAACACTTTTATTGATATACTTCTGGCATCTCAAAATGCAACAATATTAGTGGAAAATAACCTAACTACACACGTACAGTTTGTAGATTACAACAAAGTCACGTTCAACCTTTGAAGCAAGCTAACTGATTCTCGGTACAACAGCCTTAAAAAGGGAAACTAGAAGTGAATCATTGACATTGGCAGGAGGAAGCAGTAACATGGCTTTAACGGTTTTATGTCAAGGCATAAATGAGTGAATTAAAAAAAATATATATATATTTTTCATCATCAGAACAACCTATTTTGTGTTCTACCATACAGCTAAATAGCATATAGATTGTTGGTTTGGAGACGTACTATTTATGATATTGAGGTCTGGAATTGTTGGAAATGTTCCAAAAAGAGGGCCAAGAAAAGTATTTTATCAAGGCTCCTGGCAAGCAGCAGTTTAAATCTTTGTCTGATTCGAGTACTTGAACCAGTGTTAGCGCACATACGAGAATGTGTCTTCAGGTGTACAGTAGTAATGGGGAAAACCGGGCTACAGCTCCGCCATTATGAGTGTTCCCTCCAAACATGGATGTTGTGCTACGGTGTAAGAACTTGATCTGGACAGCTTATATTTCACTGCTATATGCTCCATCTCGCCACGTTACCCTCTTCCTTCCCACAGACCCAAACAAACACACACAAGACCAAGCCGGATTTCCACGGGAAAAAATACTTTTATTAGTACGCTTTTATAATGTATATCAACATTTATAGACAAAATATGTACATCAAAACATCTTTCTTGTAGGTCCCAAAATATAAAATCTCAAGTACCTCTTTCTATAGAAAACTAGTCTTCTGTTAAAGCGTGTACATTCACTTCCCCTCTCTCCCCTCCTCATTTGACTCCAGTATTTATACAAAGTACAGAGAATAAACATCTGATTTTTATCAGCATTTCACAAGTAAAAGGCAATAGCATGAACAAACACCAGGTTTGACTTAAGCAGAAACAGATGTTTAATATGCAGACCAGGTCCAGCACAGTGCTACAGTATGTACACAGTTTCTGAGTAGACATCGAGACTAGTTCACACTCCAGTCAGAGTGCTAGAACATGTATCAAAAATATAGATGTACAAGTTTATTAACAATAATTACACAAAGTCCAATCTTTGCTTGCTGCAGTTAGCAGTGAATTACAGACTCAGTGACTTGACCCCTTCGCCCACCCAGTATGAATGGGTACACACCCTTGCTAACGTCTGAACGTAGCGTGCCAGTCACAAGGTCTGGGCGAAAAGGTTTTGGTGTGATAAACAAAGACCGCGCGTCTTTCTAGATTTCTATGGCAACAGCTACACCTGAGACATGCGTGTCGTCAGCATGTATCCTTCAACAGCAGCATCTAAACCCTACTTTACATTCAACCAAGTGGGTGGGTGGATGTGTGTCTATGTGTCTGCGTGCAGGTGTGTGTGTGTGTGTGTGTGTGTATGTGTAAGCATGGCAGATTGGGGTCGGGGGTCATGGAACGTGCCGGTTGTGTTCACCCTCTCCCTGAAGTCCTTCCTGGGGGTGGAGAAGACCTCCTGTACCTCCGCTCCGCTCCCGTCTTCAGTCTTTGGTTTCTAGGCTGAGGGGGGGTAGCTGCTTCAGCGCCTGGAGGAGGGCGGGGGAGTCCATGGGGGTCAGAGACAAGGCGGGGGCCGGGGAGCGCCCCCTAGGGGACAGCATGACCTGCGGCGGGGTCAGCCGTTCGCTCTGCGCGGCGGGGGCGGGGCTGCCCAGGCCGGGGTACAGCATGGGGTACCAGCACTTGTCCAGCACGGGGAGGTAGGCGGCGGCGGAGGGGGGCAGGAGGTAGAAGGGCATGCACAGGGGGTGGGCGGGTGCCGGCTGGCGGGGAGACACGCTCATGTAGCTGCTGTGGCCGCTGGAGGACGAGGAGGACTCTCCGCCTGACTCGTCCTCCGACAGCTCCGCCCTGGGCCGCTTGTGGCGCGGCTCGCCGCCCTCCTGCTTGATGCCGGAGGCCCGCCTGTCGGCCAGCGGCCTCTTCAGCTGGCCCTCCTGGCCGTAGTAGCCCGCCTGGCCCTGCGGGGCCCCGCGCTCCGCCTTCTCCAGCTCTCCCCCGTAGCCGCTGTCCGTGTCCGTGTCGCTGCCGCTCAGCTCGCCACTGGCCGGGGCGTACGCCCGCTGGATGACGGGCACACAGTTCCGGCCGTAGCCCTCGCCGCAGGGCTTCGACGGCGCGCCGGCGGGCGTCTCCTTGCCGGCGTGGTGGTGGCGCGAGGGGGCCGCCCCTTCGGGCCCGGGGCAGAGCGGGCTCCGCGGCCGGGCGGGACCCTGCAGGACCTCGGCGGCTAGCGCGTGCAGGTGGTTGACCAAGTGGGAGGGTGTGACGTCTCGGTTAGCCTCCTGGTTGGCCAGGTACTGTAGGATCTCTTTGGCACACATGTGGAAGCCAGACTGGAACATCTCCTCGGACTTCTCCTGGCTGACGGGAGACTGGTCTAGAAACACACACACACACACACACACACCCTCAGTCAGACACAGTGCACCTGTCATGACCTGGTAACTGTGTCAAGATGCCCCATTTGAAGATATGTTTTTTTATTTATTTATTTTGTTTTTATGCCACTGCCTGATCATATGTCCCGACCACATGTGTGATTCAATACAGCCTGATTTCCTGTAGTATTTTAGTGTGAAATATACCCCTAAAATGTATCTTTCTGCGGCGAAGGGCTACATTTAAAGTCACTAATTTCCTCATACTTTTGCATAGTCTCGCTATTGTGGTAATGCGATTTGAATGCTGCTCAATGGAATCATGTTGTCTGGTTCATGTGTGTGTAGGCCTACTTGATATGTTATACAGTTGTAAATAGCTTACCAATTTTCATCCCGCTCTGCAGAGCAAGGATTTTCTGTTGCTGCTGCTCCAGCAGAGAAGTGAGGGCTTTCACATGCTTGAGTGTAAGTTCTAAAACCACAGCTTTCTCCAGATGGCCCAAAGTCTGAAAGGGTAATGGACTGTCAGTGCCTTCTCGTCTCTTACTTAAACCAGTGCATCTAAGAGCAGCTAAGCTACGAACAAAATAAGCTACACGGCCACTCCACAAGCGGCCAAGCTAACACGGCCAAGCTAACACAATGGACCCAAACTATCCGTGACAAATATTTAGCATACCATAATTCTGAATGCATTGTTAAATGGATTTTACAACACAGAATTTTAGGTGGCATTCACACTAATCTTGAAGTCTAAGTTTTCCATATTCATTCATTCCGTCATATGTTCTGTATTGAATAGAACGGGTGTAATATCACCAGACAGCCACGCGGTGGTGCATGTCACCAAAGGTGAATTGTAGTGAGTAATATCTAGAATATCACTCCCAGATAGGAACTTACCGTGAGTTTCAGGTGCTCCGGTAATAAATCTTTCAATTGAGCTATGCACTCGTTTATCCGGTCACGCCTTTTCTTCTCAATAAGTCTGTGAGGCAGTTTATACGTTTCCTGCAAGAAAAACAATCTCGAGTAAATTCCACATACGGTAGTTCTTTTGACAAGCAGCACCCTGTCTGATAGAGGATTCCATGCGTTATGTCACAGCATAGAAAATAGGTCAAGCACTAATAGCCTACATGACCATAATGCATTAGAAGCTCAGTTTGTTTAATATTTAGGCCTACAATTCTTCATATATAAAAAAAAACAATATTTAGATATACAAATTGGACAGAATAAAACTATATCAACAAACCTTGCTCTCCTCCCCTCGTTTCATTCCCCGCCTGGGTTTATAAACATACATAGGGAAATCCACCCTAAAGAAGCAATACATGGAAGTTAGTGAAGCTGTGTAAAGTCTTTTTTTTACAGCAGAGAGAAATGGATCCGTGTTGATCTATTGGAGACCTGTTTCTAAACTTGAACTTACCCTTGCATATCTGAGACATCAGCCGCCTGGTGTTTGGACAGTGGAGGCGGTTGCGCGCTAGGAATCCGTTCCATTTTCTTTACTCCAGTTACGCAGACAAAGTCGAGGTAGGTTACTATTCCAGTGCGTTTACAGACGTGTGCGCATTTATCAGTTGGCAATAATGGGGTGCGTTTGAATGGGTCAATTTAGCATTATTTAAACCCCGTAGTTAATTTAAAGTCTATTATGGTATGCGTCAAGTGCGTCCTGGCGATCGTCACGTCGTTTTCCAGCAGTGGTCGGGCGGCGGTAGACAACCCTTGGTGGCGCGTTGGGGAAGTGGGGGAGGACGGAGCGACGTGTTAAATAAACCCTCTGACTCTCGCTCCGACTGACCTATCTCTGTCACATGAGGCTCACGTGTTAAACGGCGCTGTGTGCTCGACGGAGGGACGGCCTATTTTCTACAGATAAGGAGCTTCAGTGGGCGGACGGCGACGCACGTCACACCGGAGGTGGTGTGTCCCGGATCCCGTGTTCCACCACGCTGAAAGTGTATATGGAAACAAGGCTCCGCGAGCCACGCTAGAAGGAGCGTGCTGGCGAGCAGACCGTGCAGGGAAACAGGCTCCGGGCTCCCTTTAGCCACCATGTTTATATAGCCTTCATGCATTAGAGACGGAAAACTATTTATGAAAAGTAACAGGTCTACCCAGGCAGATATTCACTACCCAACAATAGGCCATAGCTGAAACTCGATGGGTTTATTCTGAATTATATATGGCTGCAGTTGATGTAGACACAACAGCCTTAACGGTATCAGGCAATCTTAAAAAAGAACACCACTTCATAGCGAAAAAATAAATAAAACTAATATGTGTAGCCTATAGCAAACTCCCTTGTCCGGGTCTGCGTCGCAATATGGGGGACATTCTAAAACGCTTAACGTGAAAAGCTTATAACGTAGCTTGATGTTCTAAAAACAGCATCAACGATCACCACGTTTCTCTCGGACGTGTCGTGCCGTAAAACACTTTCACCTGTCAAAAACTTAAAACCGAAATCCTATGATTAGAAGGACGTTATCTTACATTAAACGTTTTCCTCTCATTGAAACCCATTATAAGGAAAAGGCTTAACGTAACTTAATGTTCCAAAAACAGCATCAATGATCATCAAATTTTTATCATAAGACTTATGTCTTATAATAGACTAAGTATCCCGACTAAGTATTCATATGATCGGTTAATGGATCGGTTAAAGGAAATTCCCTGAATATGCTTTCTATGATGTCAACCTACTATACGCGGCCATAGCAGATCTCGCGGAAGCAGAGACTAAGTCACGGAAGGGGAGCCATTCGTTTATCCACGTGCACCTGTCTGGGCGCGCGTGTCTGAAGTCATGCGTTGCAGCCTGCTGCATGCCTGTCACGTTGATCCTCTCATGGCCTTGAGCGGCCCGGAGTGAGGACACATCCAACGCTGCACCTGGAGGCCACAGACTACACAACACACGCTTCTCTCTTAAACACACTATAGTGAATGAATGATGATAACCGCAAAAGCGTGAATGTTCACCCTCAAATTGTCCTGGTGTCATTATAGCCTAGAATATTGGGAAGGAGGAGTCTTGTGACAATGGATGGCAAACGTGTCAGTGTTTACTTTATCTCTGCAGCAGGCAGTATGCCGCCAGCAAAAGCAATTAGCAAAACACTGGACCAGATTACAAACAATAGGTACTTGAACATCTAGATTCAGAAGAATGGTAATACATGTCTGTGTACTGTAGTCCAT
>JAOEHI010000020.1:4200412-4210869 GCA_025447815.1 Percopsis transmontana
TGTGTGTGTGTGTGTGTGTGTGTGGCTAGATAGATAGATAGATAGATAGATAGATAATACTGATACAAAATAATTTAAACACCAGACCGGACCAGATCTTAATATGTACAGTATATAGTATACTGTCTAAATCAGCATTACAGAGTACACTCCAGAGTCCGGAATTTTCCTTGTTGCAGTTGGTCTGAAAAAGATGCCTTTCCGCCCCTGGGTGCTGAGTGGCTTGCAATCCTCCCTACTCCTCCTTCCAACAGAGCTTCTAGGCTCCCACTGCACCCCCTACAGGCACATGCCCCTTTTTGTCTTTCAAAACATAAACAGTGACCTGTGGCGGGTCAATGCAGGGTTCTGGGGGCCCTGTAAAGCATTTGAGGAGTGTATCTTTAAATGTAATAGAGAGCTAATGTCAATAATAAAACAAACGGTACGGTAAAACACAGGCGCCATCACATATCTGGATCTTCGTTTCTCTCCCACTCAACACAATAATGAAATATTTCAGGATTCGATTGGTCTGTGTGCAGATCCCTACAATTCCTAGTGACAAATGGAGCTTTTAGCAACTGAGAATAACACGTATCTGGGGGTAGGCCAAATCCCACATCCACCCGAGGCCGTTTGCCGGCAAATGTGTACAGTTGTCCAAACAGACCTGAAATCCTCCAGTCAATACAGAGCTCCGTGAACAAGAAGGAACTACGGCGGCAGGGGGATGTGTGTCTGTGTGAGCGTGCATGTGTGTCTGTGGGAGCGTGCATGTGTGTCTGTGGGAGCGGGCATGTGTGTCTGTGGGAGCGGGCATGTGTGTCTGTGGGAGCGGGCATGTGTGTCTGTGGGAGCGGGCATGTGTCCTCATCCAACAGGAGTTGCCGATCTGCCTCTTGGTGGTCACTGATTAACTTAAGGTTACTAGTTTAGCAATGGGCCTATATAACACCAGGCTAACTTTTACTAAAAGCCCTTTTCACTAAAGCAGCACGGTTCACATTTTTACCCTTTGCTTTGCCCACACACTCACTCCTCCAGTTAAACGCGTTTCTACAAAAAGAGTTTTACACTAATCTGGTTTAGTTGCATTTGCTCAAACCACCCAGCTATTCTCACATGGATGTGGATTCAGTTGCCAAGTCAGTGGTTAGGTTGGACAAAGATTCAGAGCAAGAATTTGAAGATGGTTTTGCATGTGCATAAATGTGTGTGTGGCCCTGTGTGTGTGTGTGTGTGTGTGTGTGTGTGTGTGTGTGTGTGTGTGTCTTATACGTGGGAAGCTCTGGAACGCAACAAAGGCCACAATGTCTCTGTTGTGACTCAGCCTTCACTGTAGGATAATCCATTTTTCATGAGCATAAGGGGGTCCTGGACACAGAGCAGATAGGCCTGCTAGCATTACCCTCTCCAGCCTTATAGGCTACATTCACTACCTGCCTGTGAATCTCTTCTTCTGGGATTTACTGACTGAGCACTTCAACAGGGAACAATATTTATATATTTTTTATAGTAAGTTTTACTGTGCTGCCTTCTGAACTGCCGTTACAAGACAAGCAAATACATAGACACAGTCAAAATCCAACACTGGTTCCACTGCTTCTCAACAGTGACTTGATATTTATCTTGATATCTTGCTCTGTCACTCATACATAGCCGTACACAAAGGCAAATACACATTATACAGTATCTGTCCATCTGCGCAACCCCCCACCCCCCGCCCCGCCCCCTGCCACATATTCCCCTATTCTCCCAGCATTATCAGTGTGGTGCTGCCAGCTGTGGCCAAAGTGCCATTTGATAGAACCGTTCCCACCATATTCCTACAGCAAGCTAGGGAAATGCTATCGCCGATGGCACCAGCCTGAGGAGTCTATCACACACTCTCGCACACACACTGATAAGGCGCGCGCACACATAAAGACCACAAGAATACTGTACATTCAACCAATACACAAAGATTAACGTCTCAACGTCGACATTTTAATTTCCCCTTGTGGTTGAAACTAGCAGTACAAAAACAGTTGTTTTGGTTTGAAACTCCCGTTTGAAACTCCAGGGTCCCCGTGCACCCAAAAGCGGCTACCCCCTACAACCACGTCACGCGCAGGGTGGTGTTTCAAACATAAACAGCGAGCAAGGGCGGAATTGTAATGGAGGAGTGCACCTTTAACAGCGATCATTCCCCCCCAAACATACACACCTACTCTGCTTGCAGAGCAGCCAGGGAGAGGAACTTGGGCATAGATCCACACAGATCCACAAGGCACACACACACACACACACACACACACACACACACACACACACACACACACACACACAGGATAACAGCTTTTTTGCCAGTGAAGAGGGCATACCCAAGAGTGCTGATGAAGCCATTGGTGGACCCCTCTGCATAGAGGGAACAGATGTCCCCAATATGGAGGAAGCTGGACATCTTATCCGACATGTCTGTGTCTGGAACACCTGCAGAGAAAAAAGGCAACAAAATACAGAATATAATGAACTTGCGAGATGACAAAGAAAGCTAGCATAGTGACTCAATTTGAGTTCTGAGCAGTAAATGTAAGTGTAAGGCACCAAAATAACATTTTACAATATGTAATGTGTCTGTAATGTTCTAATTCTATAGCCATTGATCAGTGCAGTTTCAAGCTTTGATTGGAAACATGACTATGGTGGCAAGTTCAACTGAGCATTGAATCCACACATGGTCTTATCTCCTTTATCACCAGTCAGAGTGAAATGGATAATTCCCCAAGAGGTCGCTACATTATTAACAGCACTTGCATGATTTGCATGAGAGATTAAAGGAAACTAACTGATGGCAGTCCGTGCGGGGTAGGCGCATGGGTTTGACAGTTAATGATTAGAAGTGAGGCATTAACGGGGAGGTCTGGCACCTGCAGCGGGTCAGGAAGGAGTCCAACTGGGCACCTATTGTGCTTAGTTCGTATACAGTAGTTCATGTTAAACTGCCTATTAAAAACAGTAGGCCTACTACGGGTTTATGTACAACATTCCAAGGTGGTGAACCTGGCTGGTGCAGATGTTAGTGAGATTGATAGGCTATGGATCTTTATTGTTTAACAATTATTTCCGTGCCCACCTTTTCTGTAGCCTACCACAGAGAAAACCCCAATAGGCCCATCAGTCCGTTAGGTAAATCATTTTGTTTTATCAAAGTTTCATATTCGTCCACAAGTGGGCTTTGCTTTTCCTCAGTAACGTTCTTTTTTCGCTGTATCCCAATAACTGTTCATGAGCATTGAGCAGCTTGCGAAGTTTACCATAGAAGGAGGCAGGCTAACCTATTCTTGGTCCTTGCTTTAAAGTAGATGATGAGCTGAAAGGAAGAGCACTGTAAATGGCATAAGTTGTGCGCTCAACTTTACCTTGGCTGATGTTAACGTTCAGGCGCTCTGCATAAAGTGGATCAACTAGGCGAACATGGCTGTAGGTCTCCTCCTCACCATACTGCGGTGGTATACAGCCGTCAACAACAGTAGTCCAATTTTTGACAGCTCAATTACCTTTCCCCGGCTGTACGATACTCCGGGCTGTGCTCGCAAAACCAACCCTGACTGCGCTGGTTCACTGCCAGTTTTTTTATTTATTTTTTTTCGCAAACTATCGCTTACCCGCGTTGGACGCTGGGAAATGATGTCCATCAGGAGTCCATCCAAAAACGATTAGACTACAACTTCCATTAATGCTGTGAATATTCCAGTTTAGGGTAACGTCTATAAAATGAAACGAAATAATATAAATAACAATTATGTGCAGCAGAAGCATTAAGATAGAGAAGGCAACGTTGTTTACAATTAATTGATTATTATTAAAATCAAACGATCATATGGACTGTATTCTAATAATGAAGCCGAGATTCTTTTTTAAATAAACTGACAATGCAGTCGTAAAAACATGTCAGAAACGGCAGAAACATCAGAAACTTTCCATCACTGAAGTAGCCTACGCTCGAGATCAGCAAAGAGTTAAAATAAAGCCAGCTGACTGGACACGTGATTTTGCGGAAGCATATGGGACTGTGAACAGTTTGAGCTCTTGGCTGCGACAATGTTCCGTTACTTTCTACTGCCCATTCTCCTGATGTGCAAATATACAGCGTTACTTGCTCAAAGCTCAAGTTTGAGATCGGATCTGACAATTGGAGCAGAATCGGAAACTGCCGTTCCATCAGAAGCACCAGGTTGCGGCTGTCAAACCCTGAAGAGAGATACAATCGTGGACATTGAAGATGGAGTGGCTGCGTCAACACATTCAGCTGATAAATACTCCAAGAGTCTCAACGATTTGTTTACGGAGATTCCGGTAGATGAGGAAACCTCTAAAAGTCAGGTACAATTTATTCTAGCACACTATTATTTTACTTGCATCATTAGTATAGTGAGGATATCTTACCATGATATGACATTGGAGTATTATCTTAATAGTAGACTGTCGTAAATCATAAATATCAGTATTCTAAACGAGCTTAATTTGTACTAGAAAAGTGGTTGCACGATAACACTTTGAGCTGCATGATTGCATGTTGGGTACTTCTTTGATACAATATACAATATTTGATAAGACAAATACAGTAGGTCTACAGGAGAGTTAGTTTTACTTTCTGTATTGGCTAGACGTCTACACGTCTTTACTTATGTTTCAGTGGCTCAATTTGTATAGGTTTTCATTCTAAGTCTTAGAAGACAAGAAAAAAAATGAAATGAAATGCAATGCTGACGAATGAGTGAATGTGTTCAGATGGTGCTGATTTCCGGAGCGCAGTTCCTGATGGGAACAGACAATCCGGGCATCCCCCCAGATGGCGAGGGGCCTGAGCGGTTGGTTGACCTAGACGCCTTTTACATGGACATCCAGGAAGTCAGCAACCGTCAGTTCCTGAGCTTCGTCAGTACCACGGGATATATCACTGAGGTAGTGATACCACAATGATAATTATGCTCAGATTTACCTTGACTGTAATACATTCAACTCACCCACGTCTATTTTCTGATTTGTGTTTCCAGGCAGAGAAATTTGGAGACTCGTTTGTTTTTGAGGGAATATTGAGTGAGGCTGTGAAAGACAACATCACTCAAGCAGTAAGTAACCGTGTGTGTGTGTGTGTGTGTGTGTGTGTGTGTGCGTGCGCGCGCGTGCGTGCGTGTGTGAGTAGCCAGTTAGACACCTGCTGGGGGTTATAATGAGGTGCATACATACACCTTGGCAGGAAGGATTTTAAATATGCACATCACCACATAATCACTCAAACTGTGGGTTGCTGAGGAAACTTGGAGAATAGTTTTTTGTTTGGTTATTTTGGGCACATCCCACATACTTTTAAAATACTGTAGTACAGACTTTGCAATCACTTAAAAACCTTCTTTTCAAAAGGTTTTAAATAAATATGGTTACAACATGGTGGTTTGTTTCTATATACACCATCCACATACTCACCCACAACTACAGTTAAGTTTTTTTTTAATTTAATCACAGTTTTGCCTTAATGTCCTTAATGTAATGTAAATCGTAAGTCTGTCTACAACAACAAAGCCCAATTAAACATCATAAAATACATCATTCAAGAATGTTACTTTTGGTTATTTACAAATAGGTAAACAACCACGTGAACATTTGTGGTGCTGTCTATTTATTTATTTTCTTTATTTATTTATTCCTTTGGAATGTTCTCTAATGTTCTTTGCTGGTGAGCAGGATCATAGTGCTGATATTTTACAATCATGAGAATGATTTAATCAGTTGTTCGTGGGCTCAGATTAGTGGGCCTGTCACAGAAGATAGCCAGACAGGCCTTTTGCTGCTTCAGCTCAGTTGTCTTTGATAGCCAGGTCACGTGGGAGAGAGAGGTCAAGTATCCCAGTGCTGTAATAGCATTAGCACTAGAAGAGTACCATTTATACACCGATTGTAGCTTCAGATGTAACATCTAAACTGTTGTGTGTGTGAGCATGCGTTGGAGAGGGAGTTATTTTTAGAAAAAAAAACACAAAAAAAACAGCTTGAGTCTGTTAGAGCAGTGTTGAACCTGACAGGTTCATCCTTGTTATCAGGTAGCTGTTGCCCCCTGGTGGCTCCCAGTCAAAGGGGCTAACTGGAAGCATCCTGAGGGTCCAGACTCCGGCATCACAGACAGGTAGAAGACCTCTACAGTATGTCGTGTCGGGGGTTGAAAGCAGACCTTCCATTTTCCATCTTCTTGAATCTCCGTAAAGGTTCTAGAAATTCAAGTCTCAAGTACATTACCAGCTACCAGAGGTACTGTACTGTAGTTGGTTGTATAGCTTGAGGCAATATATGTATAAACTCTTTCGACAGTTGTAGCCTGTGAGCAAACACAGCACACACAACTACACTTTTAAATGCAATATTGAAATTTTGCTAAACCCTCGATTTGTGTAGCTTCCTAACTTAGCTTCCTTCCTTAATATACAGTAAATCCACCCACTGACGTTGGGCAAATAATCCTTTGATTAAGGTTCATGATCGACCTTTCTATCGTTTCTCAAAACATACTTATATAATGTGTTTGCAAAGTCAATTCCTTATGGAAGTGTTTAATTGCAGTGTTTCATTTTAAGATGTGTTTAAATGTTTAATCTGTAATGGATGGCAAATGTCAGCGTGTGGGTTAGGAAGAGGTAAGGAAAGCTAGATATAGAGTTCCCTATTGCGATTGCGTTGACGTTTCCCCTCTGTGCTGTAGACTGGACCACCCTGTGGTCCATGTGTCCTGGGGGGATGCTGTGGCTTATTGCACCTGGGGCCACAAGAGACTCCCAACAGAGGCTGAATGGGAGTACGCCTGTAGGGGCGGCCTGAAAGACCGGTAGGCTATGTCCTTTACAGTGTGTATTAAAAAAAGGTTGAAAACGTCCCTGCTTTTATTTTTATATTTCTTCATCTGGTTGTAGTTTCCCTTTAACTTCCTGTTGGTTTGTGTAGGCTGTTCCCCTGGGGAAACAAGTTAAATCCCAAGGGACTACACTACGCCAACCTGTGGCAGGGAGATTTCCCCACACACAATTCAGGGGAGGATGGACACATCAAAACCTCGCCGGTAAGAGGGTGGCGGGCCGAGGGATAAAGGCATGTGTCTAGAAGACACTTATTATCAGAGGTTAGAGAAGCAGGCCGCCAGGAAGCTGTTTTCTGATTTGCACACTGTCCTGCTGCAGAAGGAAATGAGGGGTGCTTGAGATTAGGTTTTATTGCTAAGAAAACTTCACACCAGCAGCTCACACTTTCCGCAATAGCATCTAGATAATATTAATCAAATGCATTTCTTTACAAGGTGAAAATGTAAAGCCATCTTGCTCTCCGACGTTTGCCGGATGCTCGAAGGATATGATTTGATTATATAGAATTTTCTATATTTATATTTCACTTTGCACAAAAAGAGTGTACTGTATGCTTCAACAAACTGTATGAAACCAATACAAATATACAAAAATGACCTTTACCTTTTTTATATTTTGCACACATTACTCGAACACACAGACTTTGGTGAGGTTTGGTCACTTTGTTCTAAATACTGTTGGGACGTTACCTCCCCATTCTGGTAGAAAAAAAATGCTTCATGGAGGTTTAATCTAGCCGCCTTTTGACTGTGTGTATTTGTAGAGCTAATTTCAATCCAATTGAATCCCCCTTCACTTTGTTATTGTGTCGGGTTCTGCTCTGTGTCTGAGTTGGACTCTAATGCACACATCTCACTTTAAGTGTCATACAGTAGCTGCATCTGTGTTGTTCGACCATTTACGTTACTCTGTTGACGACGCCCTGCAGGTCATGTCCTTTCCCGGCAATGGCTTTGGCCTGTATGACATGGTGGGAAACGTATGGGAGTGGACCTCTGACTGGTGGACTGTACATCACACCACAGACCAGCAACACAACCCAGTAAGGCTCCATTACCTGTACAGTGTCCTCGAAGGCAAGGTGTTTGTTTGTTTGGTGCTCTGATATTTCTTTATTACTCTCTCGTTTAGAAAGGTCCTCCTACGGGAACGGATCGGGTGAAAAAGGGAGGCTCTTACATGTGTCACAAGGTAAGGAAGGAAAACAACTTTTCTCTAGAGTTTTTCTCTTACAGATGCAGTCAACAGACTGAGGTCAATCATTTCAAGCAATGTTTAATCCAAAAAACGATCATTTGTGTGAGTTGATAGGGGATCTTTTCTTTTTCTTTTTTTCTTCTTCAACTTCAACGTCCTTGATCAACTCTATTGTAATTCTTCAATGCTGGCAGAAATAAGCAGAACATTAAATATTTGTCCTACTCATTTTCAGCGTATGGTTGTATGTTGAAGATCTGTGTTAACTGTGTATTCAGACGCTTTGCTTGTTCCCAGTTCTATTATTTAATGATGAGTGATGTTTGGAATTGTCACGGTGCGTACAGCGGTCATAACGTCTCATACAACACGTTCGCTGTACTGTATGCACAACACACTACAAGCCTTACATTGGTCCAGTATTCTAGCCACCGGCACTGGTTGCTATGGAAATGTGATCGATTGCATGCAAAATAAGTCCTGGACACAGAGATCTGTTTGTTTTCATCTGAATGAACCATCTGAGGGAGCAAAGAACTTCAATCAGGCATGCTTTGTGCGAACGCACTGGCTCAGTACACAAGAAAACACTCAGTACAAGATGAAAACACTTTGAGTTGAGGCTTTATCTGATTTACTATTTGAGTTGAAAAGAAAATCTGAAATATTTTTCCTTGTGTTATTTCACATTTATACGCACATTACACGGTGGCATTTGATGTAGATGTCATGTAAATGTTTCCAACAGATTTCCACTTTAGAGTGTGCAGAATGGTTTAAAAGGGACCTCTTCCTTCCTCCTAGTCTTACTGTTACAGATATCGCTGTGCAGCACGAAGCCAGAACACAGCCGATAGCTCCGCCTCCAACCTAGGCTTCCGCTGTGTGTCTCGAGAACGGCGGTGACAAGGAGCCTTTTTAGTGAGCGTCGTGAAAAGGCCTGCTTTTCTCTCTCTGTGTGTGTGTGTGTGTGTGTGTGTGTGTGTGTGTTCTCTCTGGAGACCCCTGCTTTTAGAACTACCACTGTAAAGGGAACATTTGAATGTACTTTTGTGTGCCATTTAAAAACCCACTGCAACTGAAGGTAATTTTATAAGAGGTTACTGTATTTGAGAAAGTGTCATTTCTTTTTCAAGATGAGTTTTTAGGCTGTGAATGTTTTTTTTTTGTCATTTTTTCTATTAGAGAGAGTGTGATTTTTGCATATATGATTTGTGTGTACAGTGGTAAAAGTATTACTGCTGGCAAAGATACTGTAATTTTATCATATTAAAAAGAACAGATAAAGTCCTTGTTTTTGCCGTAATGTAACAGGTTTTCAATGTGTTAAATCCTCTCTTAGTGAACCGCAGCAAACCTAGACATTCCTCATACCAATAATGTACCATAGTTTCCTGCATCTCTAGGCTACTACAGTATATTGTTCTCTATGATAATGCTGTGCTATAATATATAATATTTAATTTATAATTTATTAATTTATAATATTTATTTTAATTTACCCACTACCAGACAGATAGCAATAGTGTACTCTTGGCTCCCTTCTTGTAGGAAATATGTTTAAGTCTCCTGTCATAAAAACAAACTGAATTATTCATGTGCTGCGTGACAGAACAAATCTGAAACGGCGCTAGTGATCAGTGCAAGCCCTCCAATGGCAAGGTACTACCAACACCGCAAATCAGTATCCACCCTAACATTTAACCCCTTATTTAACCATTTATTAAATCCGATTTTTTTGCAGAGCTTATCTTTTAAATATATGTCATCTAATGTATTCATAAATAATCAATATGAACAGTTAAGAAATCGAATGAGACACATCTACCTAAACACTTTTTTTATTTCTGTGCCAAAAAGTTAGTTAATTGCACCAGCAGAGGGCAGCACAAACCATATATCCATTGGTTCCTGCATATCTACATACCTACCTAGTGTTAGTACACTAACAGCCTAGTGTTAGTACACTAACAGCCTCGTGTTAGTACACTAACAGCCTCGTGTTAGTACACTAACACTAGGCTATATGAAGCGGATTTGGACTCAAGTGTGTAAGCAATGTGGATCTGATCCGGTCTGTTGGTGCTGAGATTAGGTGGAACTGGAAGTGAGAAATAATGCCATCTGATAGTTTAAAGATGTCAAATATTGTTATTGTAAGTTATTAATGATCTAAACCTACAGGGAGGGGGTGGATTATAATTGAAACAGACCAATGGGTGCAAAAAACAAAAAAGTTATTTATTTGAACATCCTCAATGTACATTTCGAATACGGAGAATGTAACCTAGGCAATAAGCAAAAAGAAGTCTATCACATTTTTGAGTAAATGGGGTCAAAAACAAAACGTATCTAGCGTATAGTTAATAATCCTGAATGTTATTAATG
>JAOEHI010000020.1:4218108-4314579 GCA_025447815.1 Percopsis transmontana
TGCATTGAAGCAACTGCCATGTGAATGGTTGATTAGATAATTGCCTTAATGAGAAATTGAACAGGTGTTCCTAATAATCCTTTAGGTGAGTGTATATATACAGCCATGGAAAAAATTAAGAGACCACTGCATATTCTTGTAAATATAATATTATAAATATAAATATAAAAAATGTGTATATATTAAATAATTTAAAAATATATAAATATAAATATAAATGTATTAATTATAAACGTAATTGTATATAGATATTAGATTTTAAAAATAGGCAGTGGTCTCTTAATTTTTTCCATGGCTGTATATATACACAATATATATATATAATTAGTTACGTTTTATTTCTGTGTCATGCCAAACACTTGGCCCATCCCACATGAGATTACGAGACACCACAAACTTATTTTACAAACATCTCCTCGTCGCATATACAAATCATTCGGGGAAATACACGTATGCATATACACACATACACACACACACACACACACACAGTAATAACAACAAATCCTTATCTAAAGATCTCGGTAAAGAGCTTTTTTCCTCTTCTCCCAGGCCTTCTGAAGATAACTGGCTAATTTATATGTTTCACATGTGAACAACCATCTCAATAATCTCAATAGAATATATTTCTATATAATTAGAAATGATAATTGTCTACTGGCATGACCGATATAGCAGTTAATGGTTGAAGAAAAAAATTCTACTTTATAACCTACCGGCCTAACATAACCTATAACTGAAGACTGTGCTTCAACATTATTAGGGCTTTAACCCATATCTTATAAGGCTTGCTTTCTATTCAGAGTAAAGTCCCGTATAGAGCAATGTACCTGGTCCATAGACACAATCTAGAACTGATTTGGCCATATAGAATTTAGAGTGGATTGGAAAACAGTTTTGACATAGAAAAGAAAATAAAGATATTTGCTTCTTCCTTCTCAACTATTATTTAATAAATACGCATTTTAAATTAGACACAGTGATGGTGAAGGTCTCAGTTGGAGGCACAATCTTTAATGCTCGACTTGGCATTAATACTGTATGTACAGTAAATTGAGCTCAGTGCTCCACAAAGTTCAGTATTGATTATCAAGATACAGACAAATACTTTATAAGACGACAAGACCAGATATGAAAGAGACATACTGTACAAGAATTCAAACAACTGATATATTCCATCTCATATCAGAATCATTTAAGTTTTATTTTTTATTTAACTGTGTAGTTTATACATATACTGACAAGTACAAACCTTAAAAACAACAACTACTTAAAATGATGTGATATTTTCAGGACAGGAAAAATAATCAATTCCACAATTAATTGAATTATCTAAATTAAATCAACCTAGAGTTCTGCAGTGTCCTTCAGGCACTCATTCGGGCATGCTGCTCTGCAACAGCATCATTAGCAGCCGTTATTAATTAGCCTTGTGAGTCCTAACCCACAAGCTCCACATTCTGTTTCCCTCGATATGTCTTTCTGAATACCCTTCACTCGAAACCCATTGGCAGTAGAGGCATTGCCACCACCAGTCGGTGTCAGTTACCAGTGAGAGTTATACGACCAATAAGACATTTTTATGAGTTCTGAACACAGGCCCTTCTGCGACTCGACCAGCTTCAACTGACTGACTGTTGTGCTCTTCATACAGAAGCACTTCTGGCAGTCATCGTCGACTAGACTACTACTCAAATGGATTGGGAATTGCCTGGTTATTTTCTACCTGTTGTCACGACCCTGCCTGTTTCCCTGGTCTTGTCTCTTGTTTTCCCCTAAGTCTGTTTCCTTGTTCCCCTGGTGTCTGCCTGTTTCCCTGTGTTCTCCCTGGCCCCGCCCTGTTTCCTTATTTGATCCTTCCCCTCGTTGTGCCTTCACCGCCCTCACCTGTGTCTCGTTCTCCCTAGTGTATTTAGTCTTTGTCCTCCCTGGTCTCAGTGTTGGTTCGTCTGTTGTAGTTTGTTACTGTTTCTGTTCCCGGTGTCCTGTTGTGGTTCCCAGTCGTTGTCCTTGCCTTGCCACGCCACCAGTAAGTTTTATTTCATGGACCTTTTCTGTTTTTGGTTTCCTCCCTGGCTTTTGGCCTTGTATTTTAGTTTGGACCTTTTTGTTTTCCCCTGTTGGGGGTGAGAGTTTATTAAACCCCTGTACACCACTGCCTGCCTCCCTGCTCTCTGTTCTGCATTTGGGTCACCACTCCACACACAACCTGACACCTGTGCGTGATTGGAGGGGATACCAGCAGAGGACTTGAAGAGCAAACAGTATGTGGAGCTTGCAAGATGAGAAGGGTCTCACAAGGCTAGTTATTCATTTATTGGTTTCCAAACATTAAATAAATAGGTTTAACACTTTCAGAGACTCATGTTAATACAGATAGGAAAACAAACTGTTAGCAACCAATTACAAAAAAACAATACCATTTAAAGTAACATTCAGAACCCATTAAAGACACGGAAAACTGTCCAATACAAACACTAAAAGGTTAGAAAGAATAATTTTAATTTGAGCTTTTTCCATGTATTAATTTATTTTACTGTTGGTGGTATATCCTTTGTTATGTATACATTTGTGAATTATTAAACAATTGAATGTCACTGGAAACACCCTTTTCTGGATCATTAGCTGTATCACATTCAGTCATATTTATTTACGTAGATCAGATCACGTTCTCAATATATTATTAACCGTTTATAAAAAATAATTATTAAAACTCATACGGTACAGTGCAAGCCAGAGAAGGTAGGGTGAGAAGGCGCCAGTTAAACACTTACAATGGTAAGATTCGTATACAAGTTATATTGAAGGATTCATTACTCTGTTATAGATTTACTATAACAAAGCTAAAACCACATAAACATACATGTGCATTCTAATGTAATGTAGATTTGATGCAAAGCCCAACTGGCAGTTAAGTCCTGTCCTGCTTTCTAAAAAAAAACAAAAAAACGGCTGGCTACTGAAGAGGTTCACAATAGTCATCTATTTTGCCCCCACTTATACTGTTGTGGTATTTGAACACAGACGAGGACTGACCGGGAGCCAAGGAATAGATTCAGTGCCCTGATCAGTTGATCTACTTGAGGTGAAAGAAACCAGATGGTTTTGTTGGTGCAGCCATCAGCATGTTGGCTTGGTTCTTGTGAGTTATATAGATCTGCAATGAAGAAAAAAAAAAAAAATGTATAAAACCATGGAAATTGGATTATATTTGATTTATATTTATTAGGCATTTCTATGTTCCCTGAAACAGGAAATTCCTTGTCAGTTAGTGCATCATTAGATCTTTTGATTACAAAAACCAATAAAAAATTGGCGTTTTGCACCTAGAAATCCCAGGTTTAAAAATAACTGCTTTCAAACAGGAAATGTTCCTCTCTAACCTCACAACCACCTTCAGAACACATAAGAATTGAAGCTACCGAAGCTGCTGAATTCTGGTGGAGTGACACAGCGTCTTAATTCTGACACTAAACGCCCAAAGCTTGGTGCCACTTACGGTGCAAGGAGGCTGCATCCAGGGCTCTCCGTCAATCTGCATCGGCAGAGCTTTGAGTGTTCTGGTTACAGGGCAAGACGAAATGGAAATTTTGAATTTGTCACAGCATTGATACAGGAATAACACGGTCATGCCTGTGGGTGCAGCTGCTTAAAGCAGGTCCCCTATACCTGATGGTGACTTGAGAGGTCTGCGCCAGCCTGCGCCCAGCGCTCTTCAACCCAGTGTAGATCTGACCCATCTCTAAGACTCCTTCCAGCCCCACCACCTCCAAATGCTTGTCACTTATATCTGGGAAGCAATATGAAATACAAAAATTGAACTCGAACTCTAAAAGCTTTACCTTAACAATAGGCAAAGGGATACAATTTGACATGTAAAGTGGGCCCTTCCTGGGTAAATAATGTAATAAAGCCTCACCCTGTGTGCTCATTTTCAGCAGCTCAGGGTCCGTGATGACGTCCCAAGGCTGGTCAGAGGTCCTGTCGGGCTTCTTTGACTCTCCCCAAAGGTTGGAGCCGCCGTGCATGCTGGGTATGTTGAGGATGGCTATGCCTTCCAGAGACAGAGAGCTCAGGTCCAGGGGGATTCCACAGCACTGGAGGAGGAATGCAGGTTCACACTAAGCACTTCTGACCGACCAAATTTGTTGTGCGATTGTTTTATGAAATGTACAGCTGCGTTTACCTCGATGGTGAGACACTCCTTGAGTTTCTTGCACGAGGCAGAGATGGACTCAGAAGTAGCAAACTCAAAATACAACAGTTTGTTCTTCATTCTTAAAAGATAACAAGAGTAAAAGAAAGATCTTGACTACTGGTGATAGAAATATGTAGTACATTGTACCTCAAGAGATTCCAGTAATTCACCACAGGTTTGCTTTCATTCCAAATCACCTGCTGTTGAACCTCTGGGGGTGCTTTTCTCTCATTGAATGGAAGCGATGAGCAATGGAGGCATCCTGCCAGAACATACATAGATGTTTTACAGATAAATAGCCCTTGTGGCTGAAACCAGCATTGCAAAAGCATTGTTTTGGTTTGAAACAGAGTACACGACCCTCCTTGCCATCTTCCCCCTACAGTGCTCCTAGGCTCACACTGTTCTCTACCCCTATACCCTACAGCCTGTGTTTCAAACATAAACAGTGAGCAGGCCTGGAAATTTGTGGTTCTGGAGGTGCTTTAACACAATTATAGTACCTTTTAATTTGTATTTCACTGTATATGATATATCCTAAACATACCGCATAATAATATCTATTTGAGTAGTGTAACATGATTATTTTGGCATTTTCCTCCAACCTCAGTAATGTGTAACAATTAAGTCCTTATGGAAATTATTTAGACATTTCTAAAATATTAGCATACCATAAAAATTACTGTTGGGACTCCAGTACTAGCGATAGTGACTCACCACTCCAATGGATATATAGTTGTTGATGATCTCATATGGTACAGGATCTCCTTCCTCTTTGGGGTCATGTGGGATTACCTGGATCCTCCAGCGGTCCATGGGCACCAACACACCTTCTTCGATCTCCTTCAGGATCTCGGTCAGATCTGACCCGTCATACCCTGGCACGGGTTAAAACACAAACAGCACCACATCAATAATGACACAGCACTGCAACGACTGAAACTACTATTGGTTGATGGTTGGTACACTGTAAAAAAAATTAATATAAGTGCATTGTATTTCAGCTGAACATAAAATGTAAAGGTCCAAATCAATTATCGCTGCATAGAGGTGTTCCGCCACCACACAGGAAAACATCAAATAAGGCTTGCAACCTGCTACTCTGCTATATTTTTAGGCATAAAACCAATTAATTATTATATTTTGGGCTTCCAAAGTTAGCCGAACCTAGTGAGGGAGGCTGAAGAGGGGGCAGGATAGTCTAGTGGTCTAGGTGTTGGTTTAGGTCTAGGTGGTCTATAGTGTTGGACTCCCAGCCGGAAGGGTTCGAGCCCCGGAGTTGGCCTACCTGTAAGCATCCTTGAGCAAGATGCTTAACCCCTATCTGCTCCATGTAATAGCACCATTGTAATTGTAAGTCGCTTCGGATAAAAGCGTCTGCAAAATGACCTAATTGTAAAATTCATTGTAATTGAAGATGGGCCCCGATGATATGTGAGGGCTGGAGGTGAGAGAGTAGGCCAGGACCAAGATGTCCTAGTCAGAAGTGGAAATGCACCAGGAGAATGCCATGAGTGGAGCAGATGAACTGTATTTGACGGGCGTGTGCGTTTATGAGTGTGTGTTCTCGTGCGCTTTAACCAATCACGTGGTTTCGATTCCTATGCAAACACAATGGTGGTACGACTTATACTGAAAGTAGTTCCTCTAAAATCGAGGGACTTCTGGTATTGTGCATGTTTACACTACACATGGAAATACCTTGTCCAATACTACAACCTGTAAAATGGACATGAAATTCCGTTATGCTCCTACTCTTACGCTCCTGTTAAATTTAATAACAAACCTTTTTTATTTACAGTGTAGGGTGACTTGGTTTTAAGTTAGTTTTACCTCCTCCCCAACGTAGACAGCGAGCCAGATCATTCCCCGTGCCCAGAGGTAGAATGGCAACTGGAGGATGCACTTGGAGCTGTGCTTTGTCTGAAATCCACATCAATCACATCATTTATCCCTTGAAACCCAATTAGCTTTGTGCTAATCCCAACGACTACTGAAAGCAAGAGGAACACGGTACCTATTGCGTCCAGAATCCATCCCACTGTGCCATCCCCTCCACACACCAGAATTCTAAATTCATGCAGATTACGAAAGAAATGGAGTCTGGAAAAACAAAGACAAAGTTAAAAGGGCCCCTCCTATCTGTGCCTGGAATTACCCTTGTGGCTGAAACCAGTGATATAAAAGCATTGTTTTGGTTTGAGTGCATGCCCCTCCCACACCTGAGTGCTGAGTGGCTCGCATTACTCTCTACACCTCCCTCTATAGCTCTTGAACTGCAATCACCTTTACACTTAAAACACTGAAATATGAAGACAACAAATAACACTGTACCCCGGTACCGGACCTCCATGGGACAGATTATAGACTTGACGAGGATTCAGTAGGAACTGGAACTTCCTCAGCACTCTGTAAAGCACAGATGGCAAACAGTGTAACTAATAGCCGGCACACCTCCTCAGAATGACCCTTGCAGGAATGTATTCTTAATATTTGGTCAGAATATTTTAGTACACACAAACACAGTGTGGAATGCTCACCTCTCACCCTGTTTTCCTCCGCTCTTTGGGTTCACAAACACCAGTAGAGGGTGAGTGTCTGCCACTGGAACAATCTAAAAAATACAGTAGTAAACGGTTTCAGTGTGAGCTAGTTACACAAGATACACAAAACATTTTGCTTTATGTTAAAGCCGCACAGGATAACTTTTAATAGTAAAACTTTTTTAATTGCCATCTGCACACCTGCAGAATATGTCCATCGGGAGTAACATTGAACAGGCTAGCATCCTCTAAGGAACTTGGGCCACTGTCCTCCTGGAAGAACAAGACCATGAAATAGCGTGAGGCAGACACAGTGAGTAAAGTCTATCTCTGACAAACGACGGGCAGTGCTTAACCTGGGCCTAGCATGTAGCGTAATGGCAAAGGTTTATGAGTTTACCATGGACAGAGCGTGAATGGCCCACGGGGGGAGTATGTGGTCACGCAATGGCCCGCAGTCACAAGTCGACAAGCCAGACATCACACAGTCATCGTGGCGCTTAAAGGAGACAGAGGGTGACGAGACGATACTTAATCTGTGTTGTTAATACATACTATGCTTAGTGCTGTGTGCATGGAAGGACAGTCTAACTATGGGACACCACTCACCATCTCGTGGCACCATATGCAACGCCTCCCTGCTAAAGTCTTGATTTTCTTGTGGCACACCTGACACCTACTGGAGTTACAGTCCGCACCAATCCAGTCATGAACCGGTACCTGGGACAGAAGAGGGACGGCAAGCAGAAATTAGGGAAAAGGAAAGAAGATTACTGTTCATCCTGAGGGTGCATTATGCTACATGTTATGAGCTAATGGTGTGAACACCAGTCGCTAAACAACTACACTATGAATGTGTTAACGAGGGAACAAACACGGTCCTTTTTAGTTTACTGACTCATTGTTCTACACAGATTTCTAGGGTGCGATACGTGCACGCATGCACTTCCTATGGCAGCTAAAGAGGTTGGAATTTGCCAAGATATGGAAACTTTCGCTGGCAGAGTGAATCGTGGGTGTGGCTAGAGACTGCCCAGAAAAACAAAGCCATTCAAGAGAGCGTCAGTAATACACAAAAGATTGTTGTTCTGCAGGAGAATTTACAGACTGTTCTTTGGGCTTTTCATTGCTAGGCCACGTCAAAACTATTGGACATAATTGTCTATTACATACTACAAATACCTACTATACATCAACTCAATTAAGAAATTATTATGCAAGCTTAACTGTGAATGACACATTGGTTTTTGCGGGGATCAACATCTTAGAAAATGACGCCCCCACCCTCAGATCAGGAAATAAAGCAATTGGGCTTTCTTACGCCAATCTCTTTTTTAGATTTGACAAAGGTACGAGCACAAGTCTCAGAAGTCGTGTTGGCACATTGGCTGTGGACAGTGTATTTGCAACCTGGAGGAGGAATAAGCAAACAATATTTAGGCTATTTCAGTATTCTTGATACAGTTACAGTGAATAATACCGTACAGAGGGCAAGCCGACAGGAAACAGCTGGTAATAAGGTACAGAATCGCCCCCTAGTGGTTCCTATAAGCTCTTACAAATACAGCAGAGTCCTTGTTTCCCCAGACCCAACAGCATGCTTTGGCAGACGTTACAATAGGTTGGCTTGTTAAAGTGCTTCATCCTCCAGATATGCTGACCATCCCTCTCTGTCATCTGTGGGAAAGGAAGAGGATATTAACAACCATTACAAACAAGAGCATATTAAAAATTAATGCGATTCCATTTTGGTAAACATACACACACACACTCACAAAACAATAAATAGGTAATTTATAGCAGAGTTTCTCAAAGTGGGGGTCAAAAGCACCTCCCAAGAGGTCACAAGATATTTCATTTATTGTATTATTTTAGCTGTACAGTAGCATCTTTTAGTATTTTAGTTGCTTTAGTATCTTTAATATAATGTAAATTTATCTGAATGGTGTTTATGGTACCTTATAGAGAACCAAAGTTTAATGAGTATTATTTGTGTGATGATATTATTATTTTTTTTTTTAGGGTCGCTTTGGATGAAAGCTAAATTACTAAAATGTAAAATGTTTTACCTTCAGTCCCAGCAGCACAAGTAAAGGCACATTGTTCATGCCTCCTTTTACCCATTCTTCTAAGGTAACAGTGCCGCTGTCATCCACGTCAATCGCTGTCATCTTGTCCATCAGCACCTGTCCAATCACAACACGCCTATCAATAATTCATGCAGTAACTCAAATGCAACAATGGGGCATTGTGCCACCAGTTCAGCTGTGAATTATGAGGGGAAAAGAATAATTATACTGTATTGTTACCCTTATTGTGCATTAACTACTAAAGTGGATTATCAGGATCTGTATTCACAGGGCTTTTCAGTACCAAGAGCTGGTATTAGTGGTGAAGTTCTAAGACATTTCTTACAATATGGTGTGTCCCCTCCTAAGATTAGAAGCTCTTAAGCAAGAAAATGTTCTCTGATTGATAGTAAGTTAATTAAATGCTACAGTTTAGATTGCGCAGGGATCTTCTTTGTGGTTGATCTTAATTATTTATTTCATTTATTTATAACCCTAACCCATTATTTTATTTTGAAGCTAAAAGCAGATATAAATACAAGTAAACTAATTAAGTCTAATTGGTTCTCATAATTCTGTTCTGTAAATTTGATTTACTGGGAAGTGCAATTGCTCCAACTCAACTAAATGCTTAAAGTCATGTAGGTAAAAAGAGGCTCATACTGATCTGAGTTCAGTCACATCCCAGCCCAGATAGTCAGCAGCACGCATCATCTGAGTGATTATACGATCCACCTCCTTAAAATAAGACAACACCGAGAGCAAGATTATGTTTACATTCACAGACTAATAACTGAAATGGTAATGTAATGCAAGTAATGCAAATAGTATATTCATAATTATAATATCTAAAAAGACTCAGTTATTAGTCAGTTATCAAGGATACTTACAGAGCTGTCCAGAAGTCCATTGCTGTCTTTGTCATAAAGTTTGAAAGTAACTGGAAGCAAAACATAATTTAGCATGTAAATTACACATGAAAATCATTGCCTCTACAGTTTGCAGCCTTGGATCTGCCCCAGGTCACCACTCGGAAGTGATTATTAAATTGGAAGATGATTTAGTAGAGGGCTAAGACAGGAGTAAAATCAAACTAACATTCCAGCTTCTCACGTGGCTGTCCTTCCTCCAGCACAGAGAAGTAACAGGACACATCACGGAGAAAGACCCCACCTGAGAGAAAAACAACATCCAGTCAACTGTCAAATACTTTTGACCAGATTGGAAAACATTTGGCTTTTGTAGAGGATAAAGAACAATTAATTGTGTCTGAATTCAATTTCCAAAGAACCCTAAGCGGGTTTGGTAAGGTATGAAAGCAATTACTTAGCCATAGCTTTGACAGCGGCTATTTGGAAAGGTGTGCTGAGCTCTGGAAATGGGCTTAGGGCTTCATTTCTATTGCTACCATACTAAAACAATGTGTCTATGGACACAACACCTGGTGTTCCATGGGCACCAGCAGCTTTTCCTTGAGGCCTTTCTCTTGTTATCTATATAACAAGGCAGTAGTGGGTTGTGTCGTTCAACATGTCCAACAAAGCCCATGGCATTTTCTAAATATGCAGGTCACTTCTTTTATTCATACATTCTCCTCTACCAGGTACTGGGAATTGAACATAGAATAAGATTTTCTCACCTCGTTTGGGCGAAGGGTTCTTCAGAGGGCCATCCTGCTCCACATTTTGAAAATAGCAAAAAAGGCGCTGGCAAAAATCAGCTGGGAGGTCATCCACCTCTAGGTAGGTCTTCAGGAAGAGAGAGAATCCCACTGCGTCAATACGCTGAGGGAACAAATCAGAAAGGTAGTCAGAAAAGCTGTAGTCCTAAAAGAGAGTGGGCAGGGAGAGTCATGTCATGTGCAGCATTCAGTATTCCTTGAAGCAGACAGAATCTATCAGCATAAACATGCTTCAATCACTCACCTCTCCAAACCTGTGCTGGCCCAGTCGACCACTGGTGTTAAACTCCTTAATCACATCTTTCACCCTTAGGCTGCTATCTACAATTAGGATATTAAAAACATCCCAATACAAAAATGAATATGAGGCTTAAAATGGTGCTTTAATTAATAAATTGAATTATATGTGATAATGTGATGGCTCCCAGCAGGAGTAGGATAGTGATCCAGATAGTGATTAAAGTACTCTACTCCCCACGGGCCAGAAATCCATTTCATTCATATTTTTATGGATCTTTGGTGGGTAATGGATGTAAGCTTAGCCTACAGTGACATACTTTCACTGAATGAATTCCTGGCCTGCTCCTACATGCTGGCTGCTGTCAGACACCTGGCTGAAGCCACAGTGACACTTACATTCCATGTACTGCTGTAGCTGAATAAAATCCACAGAAGTAAGGGAACTTTCTGAATCGTCGGACAGCTCCATGGAGACCAGTTGTCTAGGAGAGGAGAAACACATTGCTAGTCAAGGAAGGATTTAATAACATCATTCCACGATTAAGATGAAATCAGAGAACATGACAGGACTCGCTGTAGATGATTACACAAGTTACTGAAGAAGTAACTGAGGCCTTCCACAACCTTGTAACGCATAGTCACCTAAACAGGTTTCGTTCCATTCCTTCGGCGGCAGATAACCAATTTAGTACCTGTAAAACACTCCTCTTCACACACCAAACAACACTTTGTTAAGACCGTGTCTGACTGCCTCTCGAATTAATAGGCCCCTACCAGTCTTGTTGGTGGGTTCCTGTTTCCGTAAATAATCTTTTGAACAGGAGAGTTTGACGTTGTTTTTAAGTCTTTAAAGTTTCAGCCTTTTAATTTTGTAGCCAGATTGGACAAAATGATAAGAGATCAGTAGCCTACATCAACATGGAATAGAAAATGACAATGTGTCCAATTGCATGGTACTGTATAAGTAAGCCATTATGTCTTCTTCAAAGGAGAGATAAGAAAGACTGTAACCTAGTAATGGTAAATGTGAATTCCTTATAGCAACAAAGACCATTTAATAATAAAGGATTCATGTAGCCCAGAACTCCTTCAACTCTTTCAAAAAGGGGCCTCCATCAGGCAGGATAGTTTCTAAAAAGGTTCACGACTGCTCAATTCCGTAAACTAACTCGTTTCAAAAGTCATGGGCAGGTGGTTGTCCCAAAACAAGGAAGGGGAACTGACCCAAAAGGTGTCTTGAAACTGAAAGACGTCTTACCTTGCGCCAGGTGTCGCTCAAATGGAAGTGGATCAATGAAGTAAACCTGGTCCCAAATACGAAATAAACGTATAACTAATGTCTTGATGACGCCAGCTGGTAGCTTTTACTTCTGGGCAAATGTGTGTCCTAGTATTAGCGGATATAAGGGATTACAGATGGGCGGAGGAGGAGCTTTTGCGACATAATTACATTTAGAGGTACCGCCTTGCATTAAAACACTGACATTCCTCTCTCTCAACAAATCACACGCACATAGAGCGTTAATGGCAAGCGCATATTAGGCCTACCAATTTATTGAGCATTAGGCCTACTATAAAACATGAATGTCCACATCATCTGAGAACATGGATAGGCATATAACCCACATTTGACTCAGAAGCAAATTATGATGTATTGGTCATGGTGGTTAGATAAATCTCAATTATGTACAACAAATATGGTTAAAATAAGAATTGTCTATATGTCTATATACTAGCCTTAGACAATGATCTGGATAGGGAAGGAAGGTGTAAGTTGACTGGTTACAGACACTTTAATATATAGATTTTGTTTTCTAATCAGTGAATTTACATGAACTCCCTGTTCATGTATATGTTAATGAATGTTTATCATAACTGTGTGACGTCTTTTCTCCGAAACAGTATGCGGCGGTAATGCATCTTAATATACCGGATAACAACCACAATTGAAGCGGCAAAGAAGAAGCATTTTACGCAGGTGTTTACGTTTTCCTACTTCCGTAGCTGAACTAAAAGGACCAAAGCGTTATCGATCTACATAGCGATCATTTATTTATTAGAATATACACATGCAGGGAACATTTCTTATCTATCCATTTACATATAGGGTTACATGTCACGCTAGTGATTATTACCATCATTTGTTATTCGCGGCGTGTTTTTCGCGAGTTAGACCCTCTTTTTTTCGTAGGCTAAGATAGAGCTAGCTGTCATAGCATCCTTAGTGCGTGACGTCTATACGGAGGTGTGTGTGTGTGTGCGCAATTGATCAGTAGGATACGTATACTGACAAGGGCTAACTTATATATCAAGCCAACTAGTCATGGCAACCAGGCGTCTGACAGATGCCTTCTTGTTAATGCGGAACAATGCGATCCAAAACCGGCAGATATTGGCTGAGCAAGTGAGTACATACGACCCCCGTCGTACTCTGAGTACACGTAGCAATGCTGCGGTGAGTTGTCTGGATCGTTTTGACATCTTATTGTGTGTGTTTTGAGTGACATAGCCAGGTATACTGCGCTGTCCTAGCTAGCTTGAAGTGGGTGCTGTAGCAGTGGCCCGTTTGAAGAGGTTGCTGTGCCGTGTGTCTGTACATTTAAACAAGGACGTATGACCCAGGATTATTATAGCTCTTTGTGTGTGCAAAGGAAAAACATTATAATATATATGTTCAAAATGATAGTTAAGATCTGGACTACCAGTTCGAGGTGAATGATTATGAATTGTAACTAATTATTATGGTCTGTGGGTGCACTGTTTAGTGGGGTATCTGATTATTAAAGTATGGTTCCTACGTCCTTTGTAACAGGTGATGGTATGTATGTAGAATGTGTTTATTTAGAAATGCTGTGGAACCATTCTAATCAGACCTAAAATCATAACAAATTAATTTCACATCACACTACTTCCATGCTTAGGTTTTCCTCCCTCACTTTGCCACTGCATCTGAACAATAGGCTAAAAGAGTCCTAGAGTGGCTAATAAATACAAAGTACTGTTTATAGTGCAGCCTATTCTGCCAATTCTGAATAAACATCATAGTAGGTTGAGTATAAGGTAGATATCAGATATTTTTACATTTTCAAATAGTGGCAATACAGCTGTTGTTTTTAATAAGGTTAATGTACTGTCAGAATGTATTATTTTGGGTTACCTACTGTATAAATCAAATCAAATGGGGTCCTTTGGAAGGACTGTCACAACACACTGTAAAATTTGTGTTTTTTTCCTGGTCAGCTAATGTTTGGGTTGTGTCCCCTCCCTCCCCACAGTAGGGCACAATCATGGCACACACACACATCTTGGGCGAGGAAGCTGGGGTCAGTCAGGGCCAGGTGCAGGGTCGGCCATCATGCTTCGGCGCCCCTGGAGCTGGGGTGGGGGTTAAGGGTCTTGCTCAAGGTCCCAACAATAGCAGCACATGCCTCCCTGGGTGGCATTACTTGGTGGCTCCCCCGTTTGACCTGGGGTTTTAACTGGTAATCTCCGGTTCCCAGTGCTGGGATCCCTACCCACTGGGTTGGGTAGGGGCTGGGTTCAGACTTTTAATCAAAAGTCTGAACCTCCCTTCAGATTAGGCTTTTATTTTACTTTCGTCAGCAAAACGTCAGAACAAACACGTTTTTATTTTTATATTGCATAAATAAAAGTGGTAGATAAAAATATCATGGCGCCACGTATTTAGCTCACCAGTGACCTTTTGTCCCAGAAGCCTTCCACTGATAGATGCACCAGTCCGTTGACACGTTTTCTCAGGAGCTGTGTTTCTGTTTAACTAGCCCATCGTGGCCGTAACCTTTTTATAGATAGCTACAATGTCTGGGCTTCTTCTGCTTCAATAGCTGTTAACATTTACTGCCATGCTTTAGTTCATGGTACTCTTGGCCAAATACTTTGTTTCAACTCTCACTAAGCCATGTTGCCTGAGTTTACACTGCACTGGCCCTTTGCACTGTATATAAGGTGTTTGTTTGATTTTTGTTTTTTTTGTCTTGACCAGTGTCACCGAGATATACACTTTAGTCACTGTATTTGGTGACTGAAGTTATTTTACTTTATTGGGAAGTACAAACTTGTATATGCCACTGAAGAATTCATGGTTGCCACCTGGTAAACTGATGCTTTACATTTAAAAATGTAATTTGGTTTCTGTTAGTTGGGAAAAAATATTGTCTTCAGAGTGTAGCCTAGTCATAATTTTTTTTTTTTATAGTGAAAATACTGTTCACCATTAGAGTTGTTACGTTTATTAGCCTCGATTTAATGCTTTTATAGGCATGTGAGTTTACACCCATCTATTATACACATGGTTGGTATTGGGCTGAATAAATTATTGGAGATATTGGAATTTTACTTAAGTGATGTGTTGGCGAATATTGTCATATGGGAAATATTGAAACATTTCACTGATGTCCACTGTAGTATACAGTAGTTTACTGAAGCCGTTATATACTTCTATATTTTGTTATTGTTAAAGTGAGGGTGGCTTGTAGGATGAACCAGAACAACACAGATATAGAAAAGACAGAATCGTAAGAGGTTTAGCAAACTGTCTTTTTGCACAGATTGTATTGCTTTTCTGTTTCTTTCTGATCTTTCTGATAAAGTCCCAATGACTTTAAGTCTAGTAAACACTTGTGGTTAGGTGTTAAAGGTTCTTTATTTTTGCATTTACACTCCAAATGTATTATCAAATATGAATAATCATAGCTACTAAACAGATAATAGAAATTATAGTAGAATTACTTTCTGATCACTACAAAGTAGAATATATATGTGATAATCATTAGTCATGAGTGAGAGTGCATGCAAAAATATTGTAAAGCTGATCACACCTTTTTTCTTTTCCTGGGGCTCCCTTTCTATTACTTGTCATATCTCCTCTACCTTCCTCATGACTGGATGGGACTGCACTGGTATCTGCCAATCACATTAGGAGCTTGATGAGGTACTGTTTTTATTTTTATCTTCCACTGTTGTGGAATGCTTTAAAATTTCTCACGCTGATTCACTGTTAGAGAAAAAGTACTTTTAATGCAGGAATGTGTGAAAGATTTCTGTTTGTTTACTTTCAAGTTGGCTGATGACCGAATGGCCCTGGTTTCTGGTATCACTCTGGATCCTGAAGCTGCGATCGGAGTCACCAAAAAACTGCCACCCAAATGGGTAGATGGAGTAGATGAGGTAGGAACACAGGGAACTGGAGTGACGGGGTCAAGCGTCGTTTATGTGTGCATTATGAACAGTGCAATAAAACTGCATCAACGCAATCCAGTAGTGTCCCTTTTTAATTAACCAAATTTGTTCCCCATGCTGTCATTGGGTTCCATTGTAGCTCAAAAAATATATTGATTGCATTTATATTCAGATGCGGTAAGTAAACAGTCATAGGTCTGACTAATTTTCAGTACCCCTTTGAGCATAATTATTATAGGTTTGAATGATAAATGCAGCTTTACACTGAACATCATCATACATTTCAGATTCAGTATGAAATAACGCGAGTTCGGCAGAAGATGAAGGACCTGGCTCTGCTTCACGACAAGCACATGAATCGTCCCACGCTGGATGACAGCAGTGAGGAGGAGCACGCCATAGAAATCACTACCCAGGAGATCACGCAGGTACTGGAAACAAAGCATCATGTGAAGTTGTGAGCTACACAGTCACTTCTGTCAGTGTCTCAATTGAGGTTAATCCCCTGAATCATACTTGCAGTTTGTCAGTATTACATTATTTCATAACCACCCGTATATGTAGGGTATATGAGTATAATTAATGGTTTGTCTCCAATCACCTTGAAATCCCTATATGGCATGCAAATCAGGGTTTTTCCTGGCTGAAAATGAGGCAGAGGTGGGTGGACCTCGGCCGTCTAGGGGGGTTCGGGGGCATGTTTAAAAAAAAAAAAAAAAGTTTAAGAGGCTAGATCTATGAAGAACTTTGTGCTATTGTAAATAATTGTGTTCTCTAGCAAACAATTTGATTGCCAGGAAATTAGTGTCACCTAAATTTGGCATCTACCATCATAAATTAGTGTAAAAAATGGGATGAATCTCACTTTATGTTTGTAATACAGCTGTATCATCGTCTGTCTGTTGAAAAGCAAATGTTTGTTAAATCTATCTTACTGCCATAGTTTATCCTAGAAACAAGCTATTTAGGCTAATCATTGCTATACCACTCCTTTAACTACTCAATAGGGAACCCGACAGAATTAGCACATTATATTTTTTATTGTAGTACAGGGTCAAATCCAAAACAAAGAGATTAAAAATATTGCTGCTATAAACGATTGTTTACTCCATTTAATCTTGTTTGATTAGCTACTTGTGTTCAACACTGGAGATTGTGAACATGTGACCTAGTTTCTGCTCTCTCATTGGCTACCACTCCAAGCGGAGCTGCAAAAATATACTCGTCAACTTTTGGAAGTGGGGATTAGCATCCGGCAACTTTCGCTGCTGTGAACTGAGATAGCTGTCCCCTCTCCTGCTGGTGGCAGCACGAAATTTGACTCTTAATTCTCTATGCAGGAAAAACCCTGCACACGTGCCCCAACGATGTGTGTGTGTGGTTGCGGGCACCCATCGGAACTCCAATCTGCCTCTTTCAACTTATAAATACACACACCACTGCTTTAACTCCATATTGGCATCTTTAAACCATGTAGCAGGTGTAGATGAGCCTGTAAGATACAGCAAGAGCTTACCTTTGTCGTGCTGTTGTCTTTGTAGATGTTTCACCGCTGTCAGCGAGCTGTGACCGGGCTGCAATCTCGTTGCGGCCACTGCACCGAGCAGGAAGAGCGCCTGCTAAGAAATGTTGTCTCCTCTCTGGCACAAAGCCTGCAGGACCTGTCTACCAATTTCAGACACACACAGTCCAGCTACCTAAAACGTAAGATCTGCATTGACATACAGTACTATAGCAGCTGGGGCTATACAGTATGTCTCAGTTATGTTATACTTACTGACTCCAGGCAGTTCCTAATGACCGTTGAGGCCCCACAGGGCTACCTGCCCAAGTATAAGAGATTGAGAAAGAAAAGGTGTGTTAAGCCCTATTCAGACAAGATTAGTTTTACATGGGGAGATGGAGTAATGTTAAAGATGAGACATCTGAAATATTTGATGAGATGGGAGTTGCTACTCGATTTACACCCTGCCGTCGCACCCAAAAAATGTACATGCGAACTATAAAGTACACCTACCACATACTGTAGGTGCACTTTATAGTTCTACAGTTGCAGATAATAGTCCATAATAATATAATAATATATAATAGTCTTACCTAAAGCTGCCAGAAGCATTGCGCCTCTGAGGAGTCCTCTTCTGGATTTGAGTGTTGTACGTCGTACGCAATGTTTGCCACAGACTGGAATGACCCGTGGTATCTGTGCCATGCATGATGAAACTAAATTCCTCCTCGAGCACCTCCATACCACGAAAAACTCCTTTTTCCACAGGATATAATATAGGAATATTTAAACACATCTATTTGTACTGGATTAGCGTACCTGAGGTTATTTCTATTGCTCGTTTTACAGAAGGTAAAAGGCGCCGGAAATGTTTACTGACACAGGAGCGTGCAGTCCGAAAAAAATTACTGAAATGGCGCGTTCGGGCAGGAAATGGTGCATTCGGAATGGTGCACTGTAAAATTCCTGCACTTTTGATTGTTTGTTTTACTGCTAATGTATGTGGAAATGTGCATGTTCATCCTGGCCCATCTGTGATTGCTGGCATTATTTCTGATCTGCAGTCTAATGATTTATGTTACACTGACGTCTGCTCTCGTAAAAACCCTGGGTTTTGATTAGTTGAAAGTGTGGGTTTATAGCTCCAATCCTAATGTATTGGTTAAGGAGGAGTGTCTTGAATGATGATTTTTGGCAAGACAGATCCCCCAAAGATGGTGAAGTAGCAATATTCACTACAGAATATGCAACAATGCTCTATGGTCTTTACTAAGTCTGTTCCCCAACTATTTGATTTGCTGGTTTTAAGCATTAGGCTCTCAAGTAACTCCTTGGTAACTGTTTCTGGGTGCTATCGTCCACCATCAGCACTGGCGTGTGCCCTACCTGCTCTAAATTCTGTCCTGGCTACACTAGATCTGAATTTGTCCTTTTAGGTTACCTTAACAGGGACATGCTTAAACCACCTGATTTAGTTATTATGCAATGGGACTCTCTAAATCTCTGAGATTGTAAGACATCTCACAAGGTATGGGCACCCTCCTAGACATCATCCTCACTAATAATCCTAAAAGGTATCATCATTTGATGACCTTTAGTGATCGCTGTTTCACTGCTTGTGTTCGTAATGGCTGCTTGGTTAGACAACCTGCCTTGATTTGCCAGAGACGCTTACCAAAAGCCTTTATTGAACAAGCCTTCCTGCATGATCTAGCATCTGTGAATTGGTGGAGAATCAACTTGTATCGAAGATGCCTAGACCTTTTTTCTTTTCTTTTTTTTTAATGATATTTTCTATTTATAAACGCACACGTCCCTTTTTAAAGAACATCAGATTAGAATTAAGAACAGGTTCAGCCCTGGTTTAGCAATGAGCTGGCAGAGCAACTCCGCCTGAAGAACATCACTTACTGGCCAGATGCACAAATACTGAAACTGATTGGCTATTGTCCAGGCAAGGAGCAGCTTTTCCACTGTGGATCTGACACCAAGAAATTCTGGAAAATAATGAAAGACCTTGAGAATAAACCCTCCTCTCAGCTACCAGTCTGTCTTAATGTGGGTGACGTGGTTGTTACTGACAAGGATAGAGTGGTTGAGCTCTTCAATCACCACTTCATCAATTGGGGATTTATTTTTTACTCTTCTTCCCCGCCCGACACCTCGTCACTAACCAGCACGCTTACGTGACCAACTCTGTTACTGTTACCTAACGTATGCCAGCACCGTTGCACAGTTTCTCCCTGCAAGCAGTTACTGAAGCTGAGGCGCTAAAGAAGCTCCTTAAACTGGACCCTAATAAAACACCTGGGTCAGACGGGTTGGATTTCTTCTTAGTTAGCGATGCATCCTCAAGCATTGATAAACATTTACATTTACAGCATTTATCAGACGCTTTTATCCAAAGCGACTTACAATGACATTGTTCTATTACATGGAGCAGATAGGGGTAAGGTATCTTGCTCAAGGATGCTTACAGGTAAGCCGACTCTGGGGCTCGAACCCATGACCTTCTGGCTGGGAGTCCAACACCTAGACCACTAGACTATCCTGCCCATCACTCACATCTTTAATCTGTTTGGCAGCCCTGGTGCGACCTTTGTTTAAGGGGGGAGTTGAGGCTGACCCCAACTGTTATAGACCCATTTCTATCCTGTCTTGTTTATCAAAAGTGCTAGAAAAAACTGTCCGGCTTCCTTGAATAACATAATATCCTCCCACTCTGGTTATGGTTGGGTCACTACAATCATTTTCAATTTTTTTGTAATGGTGGCCGAGGAAGCAGCACAGAACATCGCACCATACAAATGTAAGTACAGTAATACACGTCTACAAAGTGTTTTTTATATTATTTTTCAGTATCACTATACTGAAATTATAATTTGGTTAATTTAGCAGTCTGAAATCATTCAGTACCGCGAATGCTAGCTAGCTAACGGCAGCACATTTTAATAAGGCATTGATCTTTCATGTGTTCTGGCCTACGTTTGTTCTTTATGCGTGTTAAATTGCTGTCTTCACAGTAGAAGAATGTAGTATTAGATGTGTGGTCAAATGCAAGACAACTTATACATTTTCGTAAAATGTGGCAAATCAGATCCTGTATTGTAATCGCAGATCAGATACTAGTACTGGTGTATCAGCAGTGACAGGTTTGTGTTTCTGTTTTGATCAGATGTCTACTGTAAGTTATATAAACATAAGTTATATACACTATATTCTGGTCTTCTTAGGACCTGTTTTGTATTGTTTTGAAAGAATTGAGCTAACCTTTTACAACTGTATTTGGTGCTTCCACCTAATGTTACCTGCTAAGTGGATGCATATTATATCTAGCTATTGCTATACATTATCATATGAAACCTTTCCTTTTTTGCTACATACTGGTTGCTATACATTTATGCCTGGAGTGTCATTTCATTGTTGTGATCAAATTATATTTTAATTAGAACGTACATTGCTGCTCGAGGCCTGGAGGAGAGGAGACCTCCAGTCTTTTATTTATTTTTTTTAAATTTTAAATGGGAGAACCTCAAACTCAAATAAGGTTGGTTTACTGTCTTTTCCTTATTTCACACATCACTATTCCTGTGAGGTAGGGGGGAGAGGAGACACCGTGAGGCTGTAGAAAGGGAGGACCGGTCTTTGAGAGAGATTAGGGAGAAACCGCTACCAGCGCTTCCTGGCAATCCTAGAGAAATTATAAAAAATAAAAAAAAGAATGAATTATTTTTTCTGTTATTCTTGCTACTCTTTAGTCAATCACAAATAAATGTTCACTTACACATTCATGTTCCAATTAAGCTCAATTATTTATTTAATGAGCACAGTCATGGTCTGATGCCGAACAATGCATCATCTTCTTTCTCCACAGATGGCACCTGGAGGTGCTAGTTGTGGCTGGTTCCTGCTGCTCTCCCCACATCATCTTCTGGCTCCAACAGGTCCCCATTGCTCAGACAGATGTTGTGCAGGACTCTGTGCTGAGGAATGCTATCAGGGCATTGAAGGATGCCCTGGAGTGACGGATGTTCACCCTCAGGTCACTGTGACAGCACAGTGCCAGTACTGGCACTAACATTTAGCTGGCAGTACTACCTGGGATTTGGAGGCTGGAGGAAGAAAAACATAAAAATCTTTAAAATAAAATTCTAATTTATTTTAATGTCTGTATGCATTTTTCTTTTGCCTGGACTGTAGCAAATGATATGTAACATACAGTAGTACATCAATAGTCACGATTTTATCTCTATTCTGTGGCCTGTGCTTTCACTCTTGTCACTGTATGTCTGTGTTAACATCAATTAGAACACAGACTATTATGGCTTAAATGGATGGTTTGTTTATTAAGTACGGGTAATTCTGCATAACAGTAGGTTGTGGCAATGTAATCTCATGAAACGGGGTACACACAAGTGGAAAATTCAATCCGCGTTAATTTTAGGGAGCGTTAGCAAAAAGGCCGGCAGATATTTTGGCAGGTGATTGCGGTCAAATGTTGCGTTCGTCATTTCCGGTAAGTGCACAGCTTGGGTGTTCGATTTGAGACACTACTACCCTCTCGAATTTCACGCACTACACAACTAGGTACATAGTGTACACAGTGTACTACATCGCAGTGTACACAGTGTACTACATCGCAGTATACTGACGGAAGTGTGTGGATTGAGACACAGCTATGATGTTTGTGAGCAATTTTTGGTCTGGTTTGCTAACTAACTCGTTAAATCCGAACACCTGCTATCTCCGCTCTGTTTCCTGTCTCTAGTGGTGTGCCTCAGGGCTCAATCCTAGGCCCGACTCTGTTCTCAATCTATGTTAATAACATGGCTCAAGCTGTTGGAAACTCCTTTATCCACCTGTATGCCGATGAGTTTTATACTCGGTAGGTCCCTCCCCTGAACTTGTGTTGAAGGCTTTACAACTAAGCTTTGCCAGTGTCCAGCAGGCTTTCACTAATCTAAACCTTGTTCTGAACACCTCCAAAACAAAGGTGGTTTGGTAGGGAGAATGTCCTTCCCCTGACCTTTCTGATTACTACCTCTGGAGTTGAGCTTGTTAATAGTAGGGGTTGTTAATGCATCAGAGATGGCAGATGAGTCTTTTTAAGGATTCAAATCCCAAGTCTCTCGAGCAAGATGCCCCGTTCTCGTACAGAGTCACTTGTTCATTGAATGATGCATACCTTCTTCCTCAATGTTCAGACTTGAAACAGCATTCGGTCAGTTACTCAAGTGAATCTGTCAGTTCTCCAAACCAATGACATGGCCCTAAATATGCCCACAGCCCGCAAGGATATTCACTCATGCTAGAAACAAAGTCTTTTAAAATGAGGAAAGCCACAGCAGTCAAAAGTCAGTTAAATAACTAATCATTTGATTCACATAGGAGTCTTACTTTTGAACAAATAGTGCATGACTAAAACATCTCTATAATTTATAGTACTTGAGTATTTGGCTGGACATACACATCTCCACGCTGCAGACCAGATCAGATCTAGACTTGGTTTTCTGCTCTGTAATCACTCCTTCGCTACTAAACTCACTCTGGTTCAAATTACTATTTTACCTGTGTTTGATTATGGAGATTTCGTGATTATGGAGGGTGCTCTGGAACGCCTGGATGTGCTGTATCACTCGGCCATTAGATTTGTCATCAACACTCCATATAGGACTGCACTCTGTAGGTTGGCCGTCCCTGCAGACACGCCGCAAGACTCATTGGCTGATGCTCATCTATAAAACCCTCATAAGGCCGAATTATGCTTCTGTGTCTTTCATAAATGCTACTTGGCTGGGATGTGAGCACTGGTTGCACTAGAGGATTTTGGGCCCTCATGCCACCCTCATGGAGTCAGTTTGGTCATAAACATGCACACCAGTAGCCCGCTGGAGGTCATTTTGTTGCGTTTTTAAATTATGTATTTACACAGTATATTTTTTTTCTTTACTTTTTCTTTCTTCACCTTCCCAACAAGAGGCTTTTTGTCTCTTACTAGGCCATTATTGTAAATAAGAATTTGTTCTTAATTTATTTTGCCTAGTAAAATAAAGATCAAATGCAAATATAAATAAAATCACTGAGAAACTGTTAATAATTACACTACCCCACCTCCCCATGGAAAAACAAATCCCGTCTGAATAGGGCTTTACTCTACCACTATGTTGAATTTTAATATTATATTTAGAACAAATTACCTACTCATTATCAATCTAGGTTGTTGGAGTTAGTAGTATTTACACGCAGTTTAGTGTAAGTAACACTATCACTGAGGTCCATTTTCTGTTGCAGACATTCCCAGTAAAAAAAAATAAACATTTTGGTACTTCTGCTTTTGCCGTCACTTTCCTATATAAAAATTGTTGTTTTGTTGCTGCTGCTGGTGTTTTCCAGGTATGAAGAATCGTGAGGAAAGATCGAAGCACTTTTTTGACTCTGGACCGCTAATGGAAGAAGATGAAGATTTGGCTCTTTATGACAGGGTGAGACACATTTACAAGCTACCACACAGCCTTATTTCAGATACATTGACCTTTCTGTCTGACAATACCAACGGTCAGATAGACAATCATATGAAATACAATCTAATTGGAATAAGAATTGAATGATGAATATTCATTTACTCGTACAGGGCTTCACAGACGATCAGCTAATGTTGGTGGAACAGAAAACAGTTATGGTTGAGGAGCGAGAAAAGGAGATTCGACAGATAGTACAGTCCATCTCGGACCTGAATGAGGTTTTTCGTGATTTGGCTGGTATGGTGGTGGAACAGGTATTTGAAATGATCCTCTTATTTATTTATAATAAATTTACTTTATTAAATTTTTTCTAAATACAAGTATACAAAGTATAATAAAAAAGAAAAGAATGAAAAACCGAATATGTAACTACAGTGATTAGTTACTTTGTACAGTTCAACAGACCAGTATTAGTGTATTTAACTAGGATGCAATTAGTATTGGTGTCATTCTGTTCAATTTCTCCTCAAATTTCTCCTCGTGAATTTTTATAGTATGAGTCAGTCTTTCTATTCCTTAAACTCCCTGAACTATATCCTTCCATTGGTCAAGATTTGGGGGTACTACTTTGTACCATCTCCTTGTAGTGGCTTTTTTAAAGGCCGTTAAACATTGGCCGTTATTTTAATATTCAGTTCACTTTCCCATTTATTCATAATGGCCAGGGTTGTATCTCTCTTATCCATTAAACATGTATACATTGCTGAAATTACTTTTCCTGGTTTATTATGGTATGCAATTATCTTTTGGAATTCCTTTTTAAAGTTATCTCCTAATTGAAGATATCTAAACAAAGTCTGTATGACTTCTTGAGATCATGAAAACTCCTATATTGCCAATTTTTTACAACTGTACACAACACTGTTATACCTATAGATTTCCATTGCTGGAAGGTAAGATCCTCTCTTTCAATTTAGGATTATAAAACGCCCATCTTAAAATGTGGTGTTCTTCTAGTTTATACCTTTTCAATTGTAAGAGCCATATTTCCAATAATGATCCTTTTGACACACAAGTGACCTTAATCAGCCCCGTATCTAGCTCCAGACCTGGGCTAAAATATATAGCACTTTAATCTGACAGTTGACAAGGTAATGGAACTATTGACTGACAATAACACTTTGGAGAAAGATTGAATTCACTCAATTTAGACTATAACAGTGTTTTTAGTAATACAGCTTCCATAAGCACTTAAGAGTCAATGGTGTTAAATCAAATTGAACTGCTGAAAACATTACCACATGTATTGTCTTGGTGTCTTTTTGTGTGTATGTTTATACATATTATCTTGTGTCTGGAGTGTTTTTTTTTTCTAATACCAAACCATCTAATTCCCCAAAAAGGGCACAGTACTTGACAGAATTGACTTCAATGTGGAGCAGGCGTGTGTTAAAACAGAAGATGGATTAAAACAGTTACAAAAGGTAAATGCCTTATCAAATGTGTAGCATTCTAAGTCCCCTGAGCTTTTAATCTTTTGGCACACACTATTTTTAAACGAATATGCAAAACACATTTTGTAGTGTCCCTTGTAGTTCCGTAATGTTACACAATAAATGCACACAGTTTTTACATTTCAGGATATGATGCCCTGCTGTTTTATTTAATTTATTTTGATAAATATATTTAGTGGGTTATTCCGCAAGCCATGTTGATTGCAGGAAAACTAATCATTAAGCGTACAATGCAAATAATCACCATCTAGAATTATGAAAGCCAAATGTTATACTCTTAATCCTAATATTATTTTCATGTTCCTTTCAGGCTGAACAGTATCAGAAGAAAAACCGAAAGATGCTGGTCATTCTAATCCTCTTTGTCATAGTCGTCGTCCTAATACTTATTCTTTTTGGAACAAAGTTTTGATTATGCATTCCTCATGCTTTTGCTGTCTGTGTGGGTGATTGGTGTGCATCTCCGTGATCTTGGATGACCTGGTCTAACCTGTTCTCAAGTCAATGCTGACTGCCTTTCGTACCCAGCAGGCGACATCTGTAGATGTCTGGTTTGGGAGATGTTTTGTGCTTGAGTTTTAATGAGAGAATCAAGAAGTCTGTATGAGCCCTGTCTTTTAAATATCAAGAAACTTTCACAAGAGCCACTGACACTCTTGGACCTGACTCTGATGCAGTGCCTGCGTCTTATTAAACCTGTTAAGAGAACACTAATTCCCCCATGTTGATGTCTAACTAATGTTAAATTGTTTCCTTGTTTTTGCTTACATGTCAGGCATCAAATGTGATATTTTTGTGTGAAAACTGCATTGTCAGTCCAAAGCAAGCATTATGTATGTGTGACAGGACATAATGTGAATGTTCTGTACATTTTGTTTGTTCTGTCACATCATTTTAATTTCCATCCATGTTGTTACTCTATTTCAGTACTTAATATTTGAAGAAGAACATTTTTATGAGGACAAGGGCTGAATATGTTATTTATTCTGTACCAAAAATTATGTTACAATAATTATTACCATGATCTGCCTGATCATTTAGCAACTCAACTAATGTAATTTTCAAAACTGCATTTTTTTTTCATGATGTGCTCATCTTACCTACGATGATTATTATTGTTATTACCGCATTAGAGTCCCTCCAACAAATTACCTTTTAACTCTTGCAGTTTGCACATATTACAAAGGCCGGTTGGGGTTTGAATTATGGATGTAGGCTACTGCTACTGTCTCCTGTATGATAGAAATATTTATTTTTTAAGGATTTAAAATAATTCAAAAGAGGTCATTTTGTTAAAATCAGTATATTGTCTAAACCCAACAGTTATTTTGGTCACAATGGTAATACAGTCCAAAAACAACCATGTGAAGATCACATTTTCAGTTGGGCAGGCACCAACACCATCAGCTCAATGTGTTCGAAATATTTTGCATGTTGGCTCAAGTTTTCTGTAATGGTCGATGAGCTGAATTAATGAAGAGGCGTATTTGACATATCTCTAATGTACACTGTATACAAATCATTGTCATTGATGTGACTGTCAGTGTAACTACTATGTCCCAGTGGTACTGTATTGCGTTTACTTTCCTAAACAGAACAGTTAGGAGAGAGTCACTTTGTTTTTGGTTTTCAAAATAAACCTGGAATATGGTTTTGTGTCTTAAGCTTTTCTCGTAACAGAATGTTATATATTTTCAAGACGTGAGAGATGTGTGTCGATAATAATATGGTTTTAGGAGCACTTGGTTGGCAGTGGCAGTGGGCACTGTGCAGACAAACATACAAAAACAAACGAAATGTGACATTTATTATTTATGAGATTTATATTCGTAAGTAAAATGTGCAACCCGTGATATTTAAAGCAAAACGAAGTATTGCCATGTGACTGGAACAAAACCCCCGTCCCCAACCCATAGCGTTCTAACCCGGAAGATTACTGTTCTACCTTGATCACATTTCAAATTAAAAGCACGCATGTTTTCTTATAGCTATTTGGATTTTGGATACATTTGTACATAACTTTCCCATACAGTATATTTTCCACTATGTTTATTAAAATTATATTATAAGAGACAACACCGGGATTAATTGTTTTTACGAATCCTCGTATTGAACTAAACGGAACTAAAACGCAGTGAAGATAATGATCTGGAACGTCACCCGAGTAGTCTACTACGTGTAGCCCACGCTTATTCCACGATCTTGGATGCAAAAACGGTTTGGTTATTTTCCTTTTAATGTCCTCAATGGCTTGGACTGAAGATGGAGAATGCCTTCTTCCTGCTGACGACGGTCTATTTGCCGATACTTTTTCGGAAGAAACTGTCTATAAATTCATCGGTCAAGAAGTAAAGATTAACCAGGTGTTCAGTGCAAACCTCGGCGTGGCTGCGCCGGTGTGGGACTCTGTAAGACTTCGTTTGACTACTTTCGGCAAACATTCTCAAAAGTTTTCCTGATTAGGCCTACATTTCTATTGGTGTTGGTGTAGGCAACATTTCCAGATGAAAAAAACAACTTGTAGTATATTGTAAGCATGCATACATGCAAACCAAAAAAAATCGATTTAGTTATGGCGTATGCAGAGTTTATAATTCTACTCCAAATGTTTTAGTTTTTTTACCAAAAGATGTCATGTCAGGACATTTTACTGACATTGGCAAATATTTCAGACCCAATAGTTGGGTCTACCTTACCTACATTTCTACTGATCAGTCTTAATTTGCGTGTGCAGGCTTTACTTCTCTGCCGTTATTTTGAGAATCACACTTTGGACCTGAGAGGAAAGCGCATCATAGAACTTGGCGCTGGGACGGGTATCGTTGGTATTTTGGCAGCACTTTTAGGTATGTTTTTTTTTTAAGGAACCAAAATTAGATGGTAACCCAATTTATTTGTCTCTCCAACAACATAAACATAACTCATATATATTAATTAATTACCTTAATAAATTACATTATTGTCCTTATTTCCAGGCGCTGAGGTGACCCTTACAGACCTGCCTTTGGCTGTCCCACAACTGCAGAAAAATGTTTCTGCTAACAGGCCAACTTATGGCTGGCTTTCAATACCCCCTTCTGTGGTCCCTCTGTCCTGGGGTGAGGACCACCTAAGCTTCCCCTGCGACTGGGATTTGGTGCTGGGTGCGGACATCGTATACCTCTCCGAGGCCTACCCACTGCTGATTGAAACACTTGTTCATTTGTGCAAGAACGGGGCGGTGTTGTACCTTTCATCCAAGATGCGCACAGAGCATGGAACTCCTACTTTCTATGAAGAGAGCCTGCCAGATAGCTTCCACGTGGAGCTTGTGCACCGTGATAGCAAACAGAACATTAACATATACAAGGCTTCCCTTAAGGCTGGCCAGACGTAATAGCCGTTTAGTATAGATTAGACTTTAGTTAGCAGCGATATATTTTTAGAAAAGACTATCCAGTGGTGCCTTAAGGGGAACTATGCAAATGTTGTCCAAAGTCATGAACTGACTTTTAATATTTACATTTCATACATTTTGGACTGAATTTTTAAATATTTGTTACATACAGTTCTGTTATATTGATCATTTGAGTTTCCAAATCAATAAGCTCATGTGATTTTCAAACATAACATTTTACATACTGTGTATATCCATATGTAGTGTATACGTCTGTAATAACTAAGGAAAATGTGAAGATAAACTCATTTTTTGCAGAAGTTAAACTGGCATTGTCTCTGAATGCAGATTGAAGGAACATGACTGGACAATGTAGAGCTGCACAGCCATGCATGCACCCGATGCAATGTTTACGTATTACCAGGACCCCTAAGATATATTGCATAATTGACTTATTTATTTCAATTATTAAAGTAATTTTTCATTAAACCCATGTATTTTTATGTCTCTGTGCCGGAGACACATACGTTCACTTGGACTCAAAGTGTTTAGATTTTGATGGTCGAAGGTCAAGGTGAACACGATATATCAGTAACGCCGTAAGGGAATTTCTTAAAATTTGGCACGAATGGACTCGAGGATGAACTGATTAACTCCTTTCCCAAAATTAGCTAGTTAGCTAGTTTCTGTAAAGGCTACTTTTTACTAATTAAATTTATGCATTGGGGTTATCAAATGTGTAAGGTATGTGTCTGAACAGCAGCTACAGTAAATTTGTCAAATGATAGATGACAGCAATGAGGTAGGGGCTATTGAACAATAGTTTTATAAAGTATACTGTATATTAAAAAAACAAATGCAGCACGACAGAAGCTTGAGCTCCTGTTCCATCCACAACAAATCTGTCAACATCAACAGATTGCACTCCCTCTAACCCGTTGTGTGTGTGGACGTCATCCTGGTGTCTGCTGATGAACAGCATTTCTGTTCAGGAAAGGAAAGCCTGTTTGTTACGCTGGAGAGTTTCAAAGAAAGGGAGACAACCCCTCTACCCTGTCCCACAATTCCCTCGACAAAACAACAGATCTCTATCTAAATGCAGTCTGCAACTCATCAAGCTCATAAAGTAGTGCAAACCTTTCGATTGGATGCCATGCCAAATGTGTACTCTTTTGAATCGATGTTATTTAGGCAAAATATGTGTTGATACAAAGAGGTGTTGAATTACCATAACACCTTTGCTATGGGAATTCTCCCTAAATCTAAATGTTATTGTGGCATTCTATAAGTAAATATAAGAATTAAATTGTTTTGAGAAACACCGTAATCGCCTGTAATCCTTTAATCTGACACATCGACTTTTAACTACAGTCGTCTTGTCTGGACCATCATTTAAGTATTGCCTCTTGAACTTCCAAAGGCAGGGATTTAAAAGAATGTATTTTATTTTTTACTTCTGTGTCACATTAGACTTCCTTGAGACTGATAGACTCAAGTTGTAAATAGTTTGAGGAGATTTTTACGTCTCATTGTGTTGACATTAGAGAGGAATGATCTACAAGAGATCCCTTAATTAAAGAATTCCTCTTTGGCACTTGGACTAGCACAGAGGAGGATGGCCTCACAGTGACGGGAGAGTCAGGGGGGAGGAGGGCTGAAAAACACTGCCGTACTAAAACACATTGAACTGTTGGAACATCATCAGACCCCATGAGCAGCAAGGACGCTCATCATCTGGAAAAAGCACTTCAAGGTATGTGTTAGAAATATGATAAATATATTATATATAGGCTATATATAAAATGTGAAGCTTTTTTGGAATGCAACATTGCTTGCTAAAGTATTGAACTAACTTGAGTTTCTTGGGAAAGAATTTACACTGCTTTTTATTTAGTACAAATTCAATACAACTACTGCTTTCAGTCATAACGTACCTAAACAAAATAATCAAATAAGGGAAAAAAAAAATATTTTCTTACATTTCAGAACTGTGGTTGTACCATACCAAATGATGCCATACTGGGATGATCTGGGGCAGTCACCTCTATATGCCAAATTTGGTACTGTGCCTGGACGAAATTTAACACATGCGTGAGTGCAGAATCATGTTAAAGCCTTTAAAAAAAAAAGCTACTAATAAACTAAGTTCTAATTAAATATATCATTATCTTTCTATGCTTTTGACCACAGATATCATGAACAACATCAGGCAACACATTTTCCATCGCATCTTTGTGAGCAACCCCTCAGATGCTGGACTGTACCAGGATCCAGAACAGGGGGGGCTCTAAAGGACTACGGCAACTGGACCGAACCAGATCCGACAGTGCCTACATCTCAGTTCCCCTTTGTTCTCGATAACCCCACCAGGCAGTACAGGGATTTTGAAGAATATCTGCCTCAAGATAACAGAGGAACAGAGTGGAAGGGGCGTGAAAGTCACCGACAGGTGAGAGAGGAAGGATATGAGAGAGGGATTCTGAAGGAGGAGTGGCAGAGTAGGTGGAAGCCCTGTAGCTCCACTCAACACAGTCGGGAAGTCTGGAGGGGCCTGGATGACAGCAGCCATCGAGAACTAGAGGCCTGGGCGGCTCGCTACAGCCACTCGCTTCCGAGGAAGAGAGTGGGGCCGGAGAGTTGCAAAGGTCAGGAGAAGGGCGGTAGAAGTGGAACAGACCTGGAAACAGCAACATTTCGACCAACTGAATTATCTGCAAACAGAGAGTTGGGAAAGTGCGACAGAGGGGGCCAACAGAGAATCATGAATTACTATCCACTGCAGGCCCACATCACTGATACAAGCTTCATGTCAGACACCAGGAAAAAAACATCATACCAGAGGGTTTTGTTTAACCAGCCCCCAGGCTATATTGCCCCTCCTCCTTATGATAGTCCACATAAAAGTTCACCAGTAATGCAGGGCGGAGACAGATATTGCAGGAGTTGGGAGCAAGAAAGTCATAAACAAATATTCACTTCACAGGTCACACCCAGAGGGCAGGATGTCACTGTAGATTTGAAGGATGAGCGAAGAGAGGACAGATTAAGAAAAGAAGCAATAGGCCAACAAACCTGCACAGATTACGGGAGGCATCAAAGAGAAGCAACAAACACCTTAAGAGCAAGCCACCCTTTTCATATACCGAACATGCAAGTACCACCTGAATGTCTTTCTGTAGAGGTTGAGAAAACAAAACAAAGGTTTGAAGGCAAAGCTTCACATGTCATTGAAGGAAGGAAATTTGAAATTAGCAAAAAGGCAGGCGGGATGACTATATTTTGTCTAGTCTCTCGAATGAGCGGTACACCGAGCTTGTCAAATTCTACAGAGGAAACATTTTTTCCACTTTACACCCCAAAAACCAACAATGAAATTTCAAAAATAGGAGGCATTTCTAGTGGTCAAAGGGAAATCAAGCTTGCAGATGAAGTGGACTTGACTGTTCAAACATTTCAACTTGACCCAACCATCCCACCCAAGTCCACTACTCCCAAAACAGAGAGAAGTTTCAGTGCCAAATGGAATGCAACATCTACTTGCATAGAAGGTAAACAAGCAGGGCCTCATAGAAATTACGTGCACCAGGGACATAGTCTATCCAACAAGACAGGAACAGCCTTTTCAGCCTTTACAGGGGACAAAAATGGTGATTCAAATCCTGCATTTTCACAAGATACTGACTTGTCAACTCTTCTGTCAGTCAAATTGCCCTTATGGAGGGAACCTGGTTACACAGGCAGGGATACGATTAGGAGTGGATCCCCCAGCTGCTTAAAAGACAACAGTGCAGAGGCTGAGGGTTTACATGGCACAGAGATCATCAAAGAGATTGCTGGTAATCCCATTGACATTGAAGTTAGGAGTTTAGAGATCAAGAACGACAATGAATCTGAGGACAGTAGTGGTCAACTGGTTACTGACAAAACCTCTGTCGCAGTTAGAATACAGTTGATTCCATCTCTTCAGAAAGAACACGTTTGTTATTTATCCTCCCCAGAAAACCTTGAACATGATTCACCTGAGGTACATTCTACTTCACCTGCTGAATCGACTCAATCCAGTAACCAAAACATTCAAGAAAAAACACCTGACCAACCCGAAGATGCACTAACACAGGGTGACCCTTTGCCACTGAACAAAAGGCCTGACCCTCAGTTTGAGGCAGATTTAGACATGACACATAACTCCTCAAATGTAGATTTTATGGAGATGGAGGCAGTACAAATAGACAAAGTCAGTAATCTCCATATTCCCTATTTGCCCTCATATTCAGTTTGTGAAAAAGAGACTTTGGCGGAACGTGCGGAAAGAATCCTAGGAATCTCACTTCTTGACAGTGTTGTTGAAGATGAAAGTGAAAATGCGAAGTCCATTCTTGACTCACGTGTTGAGAATGAAAATCAAGAAGACGTTACATTGCAACTGAACAACAGTAAGTTAGATGAGGCCATTGATTGCCTCTCTGACGATATTACAGAGGAGCGAGCATCACAGCAACAGATATTTTTAGCCGAAGCTGAAGATGCTGTTTGTGTAATAAAGAATAATTTCACTCAATGTCAGTTATATAAGGAACACAACAAAGATACGGAAAACCTTGGGGAAGAGCTGCTAAATACATCTGAAGAGAATGTTGACTGCCCAACTCAAACAGAGATCAAATCTTTAGAGCAAACTGAAGACAGAGAAGAGACACCATACTGTGATCAAGAATCCTTAGGAAATCTCTATGGTGATAATACTGCCTCACCCCAACCCCTTTATCTGGGTTTTTCTGCACCTTCAGCCTCCCTAGAACTTGAAACAGCTCTCCTCGCTGTTGAGAAAATCCCCTTGCCCTTGGAGCTTCCAGTTTCCCATTCTGAGTTGAAGAATGAGTTTTCTGGTTTTCTGGAAAGCTCTGAACCCCCAGAGTCCCACATACCATCTCTTGACCTCCCAACTATTGCTTTTGTTGAATCAGCCCCAATCTCACTTCCAAGTTCAACTACCCTAGATCCTCATTGTGTGAATATATTAGATCCCGCTAAAGATGTAATGGAGGTGTCCTTCCTTGATGCGAGTGTTAAGGACCAGGATGAGCTTAGCGAGACATCACAACAACAAAACGATGAGATCAATGATGAAAGCTTTGAACCCCCTGAGTCCCACATACCATCTCTTGACCTCCCAACTATTGCTTTTGTTGAATCAGCCCCAATCTCACTTCCAAGTTCTACTACCCTAGATCCTCATTGTGTGGATATATTAGATCCCGCTAAAGATGTGATGGAGGTGTCCTTCCTTGATGCAAGTGTTAAGGACCAGGATGAGCTTAGTGAGACATCACAACAACAAAACGATGAGATCAATGATGCATTTAATGAAAATGTATCAGAGGAGCTTGTGTCACTGCAACCAGTAGAACATGGGAATACTGAGGAAATTGATACTCCTCAGTTGGCTGAAGATGAGCTAGCTGAAGAACGTATGGCAGATTTATCTATAGAAAAAGATCATGCCTGCCAGTCACCACAAGAAATAAAAGATTTGTGTGAAACTGAAAATACAAAGGAGGTGCTATTTGAATCCTGCAATCAAAAAGAACAGAGTCAGGAAGAGACTCAACCTGTATCTCAACCCCCCTCTCAGAGTCCCCACCAGTTCACTGAAAATCCTGACATCTCTTCAGACTCATCTTCCAACTCTCCAGATTGTACGCATTCTCCTGCTTGTGACATCATGCCCTACCCCTCCCAGTTTACTCATCTCTCAGCTGTTTCGAACGGGTCATACATGGATCCAGCGTCACATGAACCTCTTTATCGAGAAATGACTGTTCCTGGCCATCCTGATTCTCCTCCACACTCCCTAGAATGTCAAACATCTCCGCCTGCTGTTAAGAACATGCCCTTAACCTCAGAGCTTCCAGTTCCTGAATCAATGATGAAGAATGCATTTTCTGGTGTTTCAGAAACCTCCCTTTCTCCTCATTTGGGATCTCAGACACCGTCCACACGATTCCCAGATGACGCGCTTTGCCAATCAGCCCCTCTCTCACCCCCAGGATACGGCGGTGATACATCTTGCTCCTCTAAATACGTTGACGACGGCCAATATCCCAAGTCCCTTTGGGATGCAGTGAACCGCATTCGGAAACACACAGCCCCGGACTCTGACACTGAAACTGACGAGGAAGGGCTAAGTGAGCCGTGGGATCCACAGTGTGTAGAAGACGCAGACTCGCCTTTCAATTTGAAATCCCGGGATGATCTGTCCCACTATAATGAAAAGTTAACGCTCAACCACACAGACCAACCACAGAAAGTGGAGGTTCCACAGGATCAAAGAGATGAGGATATAGATACAAAGCAGGATCTATGTCATGAAGATCCACATGAGTGTATCGATGAAGACACTACAATGAGTCCTGATTCTGTTGCATCAGGACCTGAGGAACAGCTTATGGATATGAGTTCTGATGTTGTGACAGAATTTGTAGAAGCAAAGACTAATGATTATCGGGAGCTTTCCACAGCTTCTCAGGATGACAAAACTAAAAGCACAGTAGAAGAAATTGTTGATGGGGTACATCAGAAAGTCACCCTTGAATGTTGTCACAGAGAGGTGTGCCTGGCTAAGGGAGAGGATTTAATTAAAGACGGTGGAAATTACAGAACATGACGAAATAAATCAAACAAATAAATAACAGATAAAACCAGTGTATGACATCCTCAGTCATAATTATTTCCATACCTGCAAATTTTGTGACATTGAGTGATTAGATGCTTTGATTTGTGAGTTTATCATTAATTTTAAAAAATGGTTCTGTAACTATATGATAAGTTAGCATTATTGAGTGCATAAGACACATTATTCTATAGTGTAGGTCTACTGTAGTTTGTACTATACTATAATAGTTGAGCCAAAACCATATTATCTACTCTGTTAACTTTTTTTTACTATAAATATATATCATTAAATTAATGTTTTTGGGGGTACATTAAATGTTATGCCATTCTCTAATTGCCATGGGTCTCACTAAATGATCTGTGAGAAAAGACAGCAATTATATCGTATCTGCCAATTTGCTGTAATGAAAACATTAAAACACAGAATTTAAACCAATGTTTCACAAATTTATTTTCAATGACTTAACAAAATGTATAAAAAAAGTTTTAGGACAATATTCACATAATGGAATAAGGCTGTTAAGAAATAATGTAGCCATGGTTCAAGCATGTTGTAAGGATAATGGACTAGTACCCACAACTGGGATTTTATACTAAAACCATTTAAATGGTGCTGATTTTGGATTGTAAAGTGTGGTACCTAGTGATGCCACTATTGCGGTTTAGATCAAATCACAGATTTTTTTCACAGCAAGTTTATCTGGGTCAGATCAGCGTCAAATACTAACGTTTTACTCTATGTTTCCAAACAGATACTTTGGGTGGGTTATATTAGGGCAGGAATGGAAATTAGAACAACACCAAATGTGATTGTATAAGTACTGCACTTAAGGGATCAGCGTAAAGTTGTCGTTTTACAGTACCATTACAGTACTGTTTAATCCCATTTACATTGAAGTATTTTATCATCACTTTCCTTTTACCTGGAAATTCTTGTTGATTCAAATATAGACATGTCTTACAAATAAATAAATAAAACAAACATAGTTAAGTTGTTTTTTTACTGTGTTCACTACTTGCCTAACTATAACAATATGTGATTTATATTTTAAGTAATAACAGATAAGATAATCATAATTGTTCTTAAATTTATGGAGGAAATTAATTGAGGGCTTATACTCAGCTACTAATAGATTAGAGAGCCTTTTCTATTACCCTCAAAAGAATTCACAAAAGGTCATTCCTGTTAACTTGGACAGTTCAATAAATATATATCTGTGACCATGAACAAGTTTTTGTTTTTTTCATTCAAACTAAGAATAAATAAAGCCTTCATTGTGCTAATATTTATACCTGGACACAGTCTTTGATAGAAAAAAAAGTCATGATATCTGTACAGTTAAGCTTCTATTTGTTGTCAGATGAAGCTACACAATATCTGACTTTATACTCTCTTCTAGGCTTTGGGAGAGATGTCTGTATAGCCCATTTACACTTTGCACCACAGAAATAGCTACAATCTTTTTTACTTTTAGGAGGTGGATTTTAACTGTTTAGTTGAATACTTGTGTACATCTTTCAATACTGGTCCAACCTAACACTGTAGTCCTCAGCACCCCAACTTCTACGATGTATAGAAGGCAGTGGTGTGTCACAGCTCATCATGATGCATTATCAGCGCGTGGTCACATAGGTCTGCAAAACATCAACAAAACAAATCAACAGTAAACTACCTTTAAAAACATCCATCGATTTTGTTGTCCCGTCTTACTTTTTAAACAAATGTCAATACTATGGTTTGTATTTTGGTATACATACCTGTTCTTTTGCTGCAAAGTTTGTCTTTGACATTATCCGTCTCGTGACCAAATAATTCAATGATTTCATCTTCATTCTGCTCAACAATTGTCTCACACTAAAGTAAAGAATTAACATAGTACATTTCAATATATATATAGAATATACACACACACACACACAAACACACACACACACACACACACACAGTAGAAATACATAATGTTGATCAATTATGTCTTTCACAAGTGTCTCAAAACCTAAACAGTTCCTGAATGTTCCTATGGCACATTCACAGACTGTCAGCAGAATGTATTGATGGTAGTTCAAGAGTTTGACAGGTTATATTTCTTTGGCCAGGTTTACCAAAGTAAGCAAGTTTTGGAACTTTTTGGAACAGCCTTATATTGTGATATACAATACAAATCATTTGAAGTTTGAATAGATTATCAAATCACCCCACAACACAAATGACACCACCTAAAACACTGGTTACATCAAATCAGCCACATGCAGCTTCTAATAAAAACTACATTAGCCATACTGTAATCCACATGATCTGGTATCACCAATGAACATATAATCATTAATTAATAGAATAGTACTCACCGCAAATTTCAAACTGGATGTAACTCTGGAATCTAGTTTAGCACCGGTGAGATCCATTGCCTTGCCGTTTCGAGAGGCAACCCGTGCATAGGTCTTCCTGTTTGTGGAGGGGTCCACGAGCTCTCCGTAGTCCTGCATCCTTTCACACACGTTCTCCATCAGCTCCAAGAGATTTCCTTCTGAACGCGCGAGAGGGACCTTTTGTTTGGTCACAGCACAAAAACACAAAAACATTTTTTAATTAATACTAATAATACCTCTGTTCACCATGGGCCTTTAGAAAGGTCACATAATTATAATAAGTAGTATATTGCATTTGTTTGCGTGAACCATTTTCAGAATGCAAATCCAGTTGGAAAATCACCCATTAGCCATCATAAGACCTCATAAACCTCCACTGTGAAACCAATTATTAAACAAGCCAACAAGTAAGGTATTAGTGTTGACAATTTAGTTTAATGTAAATGCACTGTTGCATGTCTTTATTACAGCCTTACCTCTCTAATGGATTGGCTGCCATCTGGATTGATTCTAAACGATCCCGTCTGGATCATTTTCTTTGGATCTATCTGCAAAATGGCCCAGTCCATTTCGTCTACTAGTGCCCTGCATGCTATGGAGAAATTGAACATGGGATACAAGTCTCGATTGACTGCTATGATGGTTCGCTCAAGAAACGCATTGGAGTGTGGGAACCTACCTCCACATCTGATGTCCTGCCCTTGCCTGGCTCCTTCAGACAGATTCATAAGGAGACAAAGCACCACACATGATGTGAAGAAGACTACGGATTTCTTCATCTCGTATCTAATTGGAAAGATTTTATTTCATGTTAAAAGCACATAAGCCCTGACCGGTGAGTGTGTTCGCCTGAACATGACCAGCTAATCTAATTCCCGGTTCCCATTCTGTGCAGAATGATCTCTCAGACGCAATATCGTGGATTTTTGTAAACTGCAAACTTTCTGCAGATTGTTGTCCTGATAGCGCTTTCAAGTTGTAAAACTTTACAGGGAACTTACAAGTTTTTAGCAGCCACCAGCGGAAGGGATTACACGCTATTCCGTCACATTCAATAAAATGTGGTGACGTAGGCAACGGAGACGCCTGCGAGACTGCCAAGAAAGAAAGTGCCAGAAAAAGAGTGTGGGCAAAACCGTAAATAAGTATGTGCGACGCGCAGCGATCCCTTGTGGCCAGGAAGTGTACCCGCAGCCACAAAACCATACTGATGCAATACGGTTGTAATAACTGTCATGCTAATAAAGCTGAATTGAATTGGTACAGTAAAAATCGGCACAAAAAAAGTTTGGTGCTTTAATAGTATTTTACTCCAACTACAGATCAAAAATATATTTATGGTTTATCATTGTGTACATATTTGTCATAATTAATCCATGAATATACTGTACATATCAACCAATTAGAAGTGTATCTACATGCTCAATTAATATAACAAACATTCATATGATTTACTATGGTTGTATAAGTAACTAAGTGCGTTCCAAATAAAATGTATTATTATGTACAGCACATGACAGATGACAGAAGATCAGATGGATTTTGAAAAAAAGAAAAGGGACTTTGCGACTTAGAAAAAAAATGTTTAGAATTTTAAAACTAAAATGTATTTTTACATAATGACAATTTTTATTTGGAGTAACCAGATCATCTTTGGGAATGTTGACATTTAATCTGAAGGAAAATACACATGCTTCAATATATACATAGTATATAATAGCTTCATTGACATTTCCCTCAGATTTATATGAACAGTATATAAACTTACTTTAAATACAAATAGTAACAAGTGTACACACATTTTATAACATTACACAACATCTTAAGGGCATCTTACTATATTAAAGGGGTAGTTGAATAAAAAGATAATCTGATCCTGAATCTGTAACTAAAGATAATCCACTTTATCCTGATACATTAGAGAGGTTATTTCATGGTTTAAGTCAAACTATGGATTTTGATCTGTGTTAAAGTGAGATTGAGAGAAAATAGTCCGAGCAAAAACTATATTTAGCAACAACTTGATGATAAATAACAGGTCACATTTCCCTCACAAATCAATAGCCTTATATTTTCTTATGTATGTTGTGGCTCTTATTAACCCCATTATACACTCTCAAATGTACAAAGTGACAACATCAATTCTGAGTAGTAAATAAGAATAAACATGAAAAAATTCAGAACTATACCTATACACTAGAATTGTACAATAAATTGCTCACCATTAAAAGGCATTACAATAGTATAAAAGCAAGCTCATACTTTTGGAATTGAATAGACTGGAGTTAGCAGCGATAAACAAACCATGTAACACATTCCCAAATAATTAGATTTAATTAAAGATATACATTTGTTATTTTACTAGGCCTTATTTTCTTTGAGAAAATGCAAAACTTTAATATTGTTTGTTTTGACTGTTTAGAATGAGTCAGTTTAGTGACAAATTTGATTTCAAGTAATTAAATTTTCATTGCCAGAACTAAAATGCTCACCTTTTAGTGAGAAATTACTGTTATGGCTTTACATAGCATAAAAACATTACTTCATACAGTTTGTCTTCATCATTAATGTTTTTCTTTACTGACTGGTGGTCATAATATGTATCAATGCCCCAAATGTGTGACATAAGCATTAAAATATTTTACAATTTACAGGAAGTTTTGGTTAGAACATATCGACAGGCTGGCATGGCTATCCCACTCAAAAAAGTGTTATCTTATCTTAACAATGGTAAAAACAAGTCAAAATGCAACTAACCTTTAAATAGGATCAACCACCCACTATAGGAATCATGGGTGTTTTTATTTGCCATTGATAGTTTTCCAATTTGCAAACTAAAATTGGGGTCTGGAATTCTCTTTGGTGGTCCAAAAACTAGGAATTATTGCTTTACATTTGATCAGGCACGCAAGGCTGTAAAGGCCACAGTAGACACATTAAACAGTGGAAGGTGTAAGAGGAACCAGTACTGGCCTAGCTTCAGTGGTCCCACCCTTACAGTAGGAGATCACTTCTCATCACTCAGCCAATGAATTCGAGTCCATTTCATTCAGTAAATAAATGTCCGTGTGCCCTGACAACCCCAGACGCACCTGAAAGTAAACAAAGGCAAAAGGAGACAGAAGACAATTCACATTTAGTTGTGGTTTTCATTAGTTATTTACAAACCGTCTGTATTGACTGGAGTAAAGAAACTACTTTCTATAAGAAAGCACCAATCTACTCCTCCAATACATTTGTCAAATACATTTTAATTATGACATAACTTGTCTCCATATCCTGCAGACAAGAAAAGGGGGCAAAGAGGATAGCTTTGGCAGAAACAGATATGGCCATCCTTCATAGCAACACACCAGATTAAAGGATAGTCCTAAACTTTTTGCGCAGCCTAACAGCGTGTAGTCACTGTAATTGGAGAGTAGAAAAGTGCTTACTGACAGATAGTAGGCCTATACTGGCCCTTGTACAGTCAGTCGGCTCCAGGGATCTGCAGTCCCGACACTTATCTTAACATGGTTCAAATATATGTAACATTTATACAAAAGTGGCATTACAAAAGAACAGATTTTTTTGGTGCAAATTCAAAGTTGAACAGCACATTTTTCAATTTGCAATATTTTTCCAAGTTAAAATACTTTTTGGGTTGGGAAATAATGTTCTTTGACAATGTTTTATGTTTGAAAGCAAAAGACTGCAGATACCAAGTTCAGCTAATATTGGCAGTTAAATGATTAATCAAATACATGGAAATGAAATTGAAAGTGTTACAACATTATAAAGTGATTCAGTTATGAGGAATAAAATCATATTCACTGATCAGTTTTGACAAGACTATTCCAAGTTTAATTTTCAGAGGGAATGGTGGAACAGTAAACATGCTCACCTGAGGTAAAAATGTTATCCCCACCCCACCCCCCACCAATTTGTTTATTTACCACAGTAAAATATTTTGTCTTTTCATCTCAGTGGGGAATCATGTTTTTATGCATACAATTTCACTTGGTCAGAAGTGCATGAAAATATGCTTCACTTTTAAAAGGCCTGTACCAATCTGCCTAAAAAGTAAGAAGGATCATGTCTTCCAACAGCTCAATAAATAATTAAGAAGAAAACATCTTTATGTAAAAGAGGCAAGTATTCTACTTACTGCATTTGCTTCCTTTTCAAAGAAACTGCCAGCTTGCAATGTAAGTATACAAGTATACAATAGGCATCAGCATTTTAACATTGATACAATGTACCTTCCTTTATGAAAGTAATTGTTTTATTCCTGGTACAGACAAATATATCCCCCGGGGAAATGTGCTTTGTCTTTTATTTTAAACATCAAGACACAAGAGACCTTTAATGTCCACATATCCATGACTTTTCATTTATTTTGGATACATGGTGGGCTTTAGTAGCAAAGGAGAAAAAGGTATATAATGTAAAAGAGCATAAACCAGTATCATTAAACTCATATCTACAGAACACTTCATTGCTCTGGGCAATGGTTAGCATACATCTTTTACATATCTTGACAGTCTGTTACATATCTTTATATCTTGGTGAAAATAGTAAAAAATAATTTACGGTTCAGCCCCAGGTTAGTACTCCCAGAACATAAAGAATAATGACTTGGCTTAATAATGTGCGAACACCGACACAAATGTTTTAGAATACATTTAGATACTAGAATAACCCAGGAAAACAAGAAATAGCTCAATGTTAAAACAAGAGCTGACATTTTAAATAATTAAACAGACACTCCTCGATTTGTCCCCATAATAGTCCTTGGGGTTGAAACCAGCTACAAAAACATTGTTTCATGCCAAGTTCATGCCCATCCCGCAACTAGGTGCCAAGTGGCTTGCATTAATCTCTACTCCTCATCCTACAGATCTCATAGGCTAATAAGAGTTCTCTACCCTTCCCCCTACAGAAGCAGGACATAAACAGTGAGCTGGGGTGTAAATTTGGCATATTAATGACCAAAAGTACTCCAGTAAGAAATTTCTTCACATTTACAGGGCTCTACAATATATATAGCTGGTGTTTCATTTTAGAAGTTGTATGGATGACCTAAAAAAGCTACAAAATGTCAAGACAGCAACATGTAATGCAAAATATTCAGTGTATGTCATAAAAGGTTTAAATGTCTGTGTAAGTACAGCATCCAAGCTGGTGGGTAGTGCCTTGCAGCGGCCTAAGAGTCGTACTCAGCCTGTTCCTCTATGAGCACAGTGGGTCTGTTGCTTACCCTGCTGCCACAGTCCAGACAGGATACCCCCAGGGCTATTAAACACTGCCACACCTGACAGCAACCACAAGGAGGGGAGGAATTCAGCATTAGAAATTTCACAAAATTAAAATCTCTCCTTGGTGTTCAATAAAGCTTCATTAAAAAGTATTGTACAAGTAGAGTATTAAAGAGAATATTTATCATTGTGCATTATGCAATATTATATTACTGGAGGCTTGGAAGAGACCTCAAATTTAATTACTTAAAATGCTAGTTTTGAATCATTTATTTAGTAGTGACCTTGTCTATATGATATAGTAGCCAATGAGCTTTACCATTTACCATTCATTCAACAGATATTCACTATTTGTAACAAGAGTGAAGGTGGGTAACATAACAGGGAAGATTAATAAGGACTTTCCACAGGCCTATGAAAAAATAGTGACGCGCCTGGCACACGAGATTTTGTTGACATTGCTGCAAGAACCATGGCCACAAAAGCTAAACCAGGTGCTGCCATATTTGATACTTTAAAAAAAGACTCCTATATATGAAAGGTTTTTGAGTTTCTGGTTGGAACAGCAGAAAAACAAAGGTCTTAGTGGTGAACTGGGCTTACCAGGTAGCCAACAAAGATGAGGTAGGCCAATGAGAGGAGGGAAGTGATCACGTAGAGCAGAACACTGTTTAGGGACATCACATAAACCACCACAAAGTACATGTTGATGGCACAAACCACCAGGATTAGCACGCTTCCACCAATCTTCCATGCCCTGAAGACAACAGGCACACACTCTGTTACAATGCTGATCAGAAACAGGTTATAGAGTTGATTATAATTCATAGTTAAAAATTAGATATAAAAACTGAGACATTTTACTTACAATCCATTTGCAAAGTCACTCATTATGGATGTCAGGCTGGTGAAGGTTAATATTGGGATCAAAGCAAATGGTAACTGTTGGAGGAGGAGAGACTTTGTAATTATTAAGGCTCACCACAATGGACCATGCCTCTGGAGGACAGAAATATTGGGTAGGATTGGGTTAAAGGCACTACGAGGAGTTTTATGAAAGCAATAGCTTTTCCTGGAAAAAGACTACATTTCCCATAAGCCTCATTGCTACCTTGAATCTCCAGTGACGAATGTGTTTGTACTGACAAGAATAGAACATAGAGCTATTTCAGTCAGAATATCTTTTCAGTCTCTTGTGCCATAAAGCAGCCACTCGTTGGCAAGCATTGGGAATTATTATAAAACTGCCAACTTTATCACTGATGGTCTCATTTTCTGTATAACAATACTGTATCTCAGCAAGTTAAAGAGGTCAGTATCCAGAAAGGCATAATTACAGCCGGAAAGGTGAAACTTTAAAGGGCTCTTATGAGAGCCTAAAAAAAAGTCCATAATCCTCAGACCTGCATGCTCTGCAACACGTTGAGGAAGTCGTTCATCCCAGTGAGGCTTTTAACATCCTGGAAGATGGCTACCAGCAGCGTAGGTGTGATGGCGATGGAGCGGGTCAGCAGAACCCGTGCGAAGCGGGACCATCGCAGGTTTAGGAATCCCTTCAAAAAATGGAATGTTTGAGAGAAACGCAGAGTCAACACAACGGTACACAGAACGTGTGGTTTAGTTGAAAACATCCACATGCATTATCTGTTGATGCAGCACACCAACATACATTTGCATGCCTACTGTACCTCCATGACAAACTGTCCTGAGTAGGTGCCCGTCATAGTGGAACTCTGTCCTGCAGCTAGAATCCCTATGGCCCAGATGTAGAGGGCAGCAGGACCAAAGAAACACCCCAGGACCACCCCCTGAAAGTTAAGATCACAGTGGTTGAACATAATACTCACTTAAAGCTGCAATCTCAAACTTGTTTATATAAATAAATGGCTGTTTCGTTCACTGGGGTAAGACAACACAACAGTGATTTAGCCTAGTGTTTTATGAAACCTTTCCAGGAGTAGTTCTGAATGTTTTTATAATGCTATATTTTAGTGCTATCTAGAGGCTTGATTGTTGCAAATGCCACCATATGGTCCAGCATAAAAAGTAAGCCCTCCTATTGACCACTGTATGGTTTTTAAGTTTACTTACCACTTACTTACAGTAGGTGTCACCAAAATAAAATACATTTCTGTTTAAAATGCCCAAACTTACCCCTTTATAAATGTCCACCTCCAGCGTATTATTGTTAAGGGGAAAAAGGTCTGTGTGAGGGCTGCCACTAGCATTGCACTTTTCATTCTGTAAAAAAAAGACAATACATTGGCCAATTACTGTCTGCTGGGGACAAATTATTTACTCTACGGAATACGTATGGATGGGTAAAACAACTATCTATACACAGTACACACCACTTGAATATTGCTTTTATCATAGAAGGCCTCAGCAAACACCGCTACGACAAAGACATTGATCAGGAAGGAGATGAAAAGGGCAATTGTTGACTCGATGAAGTAGTACTTGTTGGCTTCCTTTACTTCTTTCTTGTTGCTGCGGTCTATTTGGCGAGACTGAAGGAAAATATAAATGGGGAATGTTGATTAAAGGTTAAACTTTTTTTTTTAAATACAGCCTGAAAAACAACAACTGACACCTTCTTTATAATTAGTTGTCGTTAGTAACAGTTTGCTGAACAGTTTGCTAAATTTTCACTATAGCGCCACCCAAAGCTATCACAAGACATGGTGGAATGAGCTTCCTGTAGCTGTCAGGACAGCAGAGTCACCACAGTTCCACTGGAGACCCACCTGGGCAACTCCCCCCCCCTGTTCTAGCTCTTTTGTTGCATCATGTAATGACCTGTTAGCAACTAAACCTGAAGTACTTACTGTAGAGCTACGTTATCTTTACTATACAACTGAGATAGTAACTAATTTAACCCTCATGACTGCCGGTGTCACTGTTCTAGAATTGAGAGATCGACAAATGCTAAGTCCCTTTGGATAAAAGCATCTCCTGACTAAAATGTTCTAATGAACCAAAATAAAACTGTGTGGGTGGACAAGGGGCTTTGAAGCTGTGCACTCATTGCACCTTGATATAATGTCTCGCACAGCAGCTGAAAGAGACAAGCAACCAACGGAATTAGTTTCTAACCTTGACAAGAGCTGAGTGCAAGTAGATGTTGTGTGGCATGATAACAGCTCCTACTATTCCCACTGCCTGCTCCAATTGCAGAGGCCCACAGCCCTCACAGTAAGGCAAAAACATCCCCTTCAGCAGGGCTCCTTGGTCTGGCTTCACCAGCACATACTGCGGAAAGATAAAGAGTTATACATTGACATGAAATTGGCTACTTCTTATACCTAATCAATATTGTGGAATATTAAAAAAAAAACATTTTTTTTTTTTTTTTTAAAGACACAAACCTCATAACCAAAACTGATAGCCATTATGGTGATGAGAAAGCCAAAGAAGGCTTCAAGCTTCCTTAGGCCTATAGGGAAATATGTAGTTTAGTGAACAAAGAGACATGGGCCAACACAGTGACTTAAGCAGCGGTGTAACAAAACCTACCATACTTATCTAGAAATAGGAAGACAAACGTGTCGATGATGGTAATGAGAACACCTGCCCATAAAGGAATCCTAGGAGGGGAAAATTTGTCAAATCATGTTTTCCTGACCAGTAGAGAAATTGACATAATACAATGTGTACACACACACACAACAGTGTTTGTGTACAAACTGTACCACAAAGAGAAAGCTTTCGCACCTTCCCACAGAGAGGAGATTGAAAGCGATGGCACAGCCGATGACTTCCTGCATGTCTGAGCCAATAATTGCCAGTTCTACCATAAGCCAAAGGATAATTCGTGGAACCTAAAAATGAAAACAATAATAGGAAAAAAGAAAGATCTTATGAGATTATGTAAAATCCCAGATAAAAAGGAAATCTTAGACTGGTTTAAATGATAGCCATCTGAAACAGCAATTCAATCTGTGTTTGGAAATGTATTTTTTCACAAGTTTTATACTGACCAAGTCCCTCAGCCTACGCTGTCCTAGATTTATGGTTTACAGTTACAGTCTCTGTTCACAAGACAACCCTTCTCAGTGTAGGAGAAGCATTGTCGAAGCACACTAGTCTTTTGCTACAGTAAAGCCACAGCGCTGCCCTGCCTGTTGCACTACTCCTGCCCATTATCTTTATTTAGTATCACTTTGTATGCTAAAGTAACATTGTTAACAACAAAAAATTGAAAATAAAGTATGAAGACACATTTTAGGCATCTTGAGCCTGGTGTGTGTGTATGTAAACAGAGGTCTGTGCTCACAATAGGATACTGGCGATGGCACATTTCAGCCAGGTGCATCCCCGTAACAACTCCCAGGCGGGCTGCCAGCCTCTGCAAGAGAAGTCCGATGATGGTGGCCCCTAGAAGTACCCACAGGAGCTGACAAGTGGAGAATTAGCACAATTAGTAATAGACTGAACTGTCAGTATGAACTGTCATTATGAGCCTCATTGCTTTGCTGCCGGGGGTTTGTTTACCTTAAAGCCTGCTTTAGCGCCAGACTGCAGGTCAGACTCTATGTTGCCTGGGTCCAAGTAGGCAATGCTCATCAAAAAACCCGGTCCAGTGAAAGCCCAGAGTTTACGGAAACTGAATATCTGTAAAAAAAAAAAATTGTACAAAAAAAAATAATAATAATTACTTATTTATTTGTTTGTTTGTTATGAATGTAATAGTTCTAGCATAATTCTAGTATAGAATTCTACATGTGATGCAATTGCCTGATGCATTCAGTAGACAACAAAGGTTAGACAGCAAGGACCAATCAAGATTCGCTGTGGACAGTGGGTCGTTACCTGGTGGGCGTCCTCTGGAATGGGCACCTTCTCATCCAGGTAGGTGGAGAAGTCCTCCTCCTGGGCCATGGGTGAGGCCGGAGGAGAGATGGAGCTGGACAGGGTGGCCTTGCCGAGCCCATTCTCCTGAGGTGAGGCCTCTGTGACAATGAGGAGAGCAATTAAAAGGCAACCGTTACGGTTATACACTTTATGACAAGACAACACAAATGTAAATATTGCCACAGAACACAGAAGTTGAGATTTAAAACTTGATCAAGAAAAACTAATTTGTTATGAGTTTAGCATAAGACAAAAATACAATAATGATAAAATGAAAAGGTATAGTTTGGGCCACATCGACCTGAAATATAGGAAACACCAAGCTTGTAAATCCTGAACCCAATGACTCCATAGATGAACTGTACATGTTTAACAAAATGCAAAAGTACAAGGTAACATAGGATTAAAGATTAACTCCTGGTCTTTATATAATGGCCAATATAAAAAAAAAAATCTATATAATATAAAAAAAAAAAAAGAAAAAAAAAAGGGGGAGGTAATTACCCAACTGATTAAAATAAACTTGTGTCCCACAGTAAATTGAGAATAATTTCAAATGTATTTGTAAATAGCAAATCCAATGAGCTACACACTCAAGTAGCCTCCGTATTCTGTGAAAGTTTTAATGGCAGGGACAACTATTGGGATGGCTGCAAGAGTAGAAAACTTGAAATAACAAAGCGACTGGGTGCAGGGTTGTCGAAGTAAGACACCAGCACTCAATGAAACAGATTGAACTATGATTTGAACATGTAAAATATTATGCTTAATGTCTGCTTTACGTGAGAAATATTCTGAATCCTGAATAAGTGCTAATATTGTATATTACCGTTAGATTACCTTTTTGTCACAAGCACTACGGAAAATGTAATTTTATAATGTATTTAGCCTACTCACTGAGTTTGGAGCATTCATTCTTTTCTCCCATCATATCTTTTGTAGGACAGTAGCAATGCGTGCTCCTCAGACAACTTAGTCATAACAATGACTTAGCACCTTCCAACTTGTAACTATGACTTTTTGGCTTCCTCATTTTGAAGATGAATAAGGAGGAATAGAGGGAACCATTTTCCATTACTGTGCATCTTTCAGATGCCACACGATCCTCAGAAACACACTAAGTTGAATCTCCAATGCAAAGCTGCTTTGGGGATTCATTCATTATTTCTTAAAACAGAAGAAATAAATACATGTGTATAGTTATAATAGTCGAAAGCATCAGTCTATTTTGTGGTTGACAAAAACAGGTCAAAATGTACTCCACATAATAAACCTCAGTCCGTCACACACACTGTTGTAGACTATACATTCTGTGATGAGTCTGCTGTGATGATCAGGTGTCTGTTGTCATAACCACCCACCTTCCAGAGGTTGAGGCAGGAGGTCTCCATCTCGCTCAGTGCTCATTGGGGCAGGCTGGGGGATCCCTGGAAACGTGAGGGATGAATGTCAGCCTCCCTGAAGAAAGAAAAACAATGGCTACACCAGAATGAGACAGCGGCATAAGATGCCGTACAGCCCAATCATCCAATACACGACTTCACCCTGCTTTTGAAAGTTTCCTTTATTTCTTTCCATCTTACTTTCAGCAGACCACTGTCTATGACAGTGAGGGCCGAATGGAGTGTCTGCTACAGAAGAAACTCTTCATGATACATGCTTTAACACCATCAAATATATCATTGTGTCTGAAAATTCAAGGGGCCTCATGTTGTTGGTTTTACCAGTACTTATTACTTTACCATGAACTGTTATCCTAAGCAGCTTTAATTGTACTTGCATTTCTTTGATGCTAAAGCAAAAAGGATAACTGTGTGGTCTTTTCTGATGTGATGTAGCTGGTCACAGTGAGGCAAAGTTAATACTAAGACTAAGCACCATTGTTTCTGCTCGTAGGAATGCTTGTTTCCCCTTCTAGAGTTTCAGGAAAATGCCAAGTCCTAACTTCATTATCCACTGACCTGCCTTAATGATCTGTCCTTTAGCACACAGACTATACATATAGTGTATAATTTAACTTACAACCCAAATGATCCTGTGCACCATCGTAGTACAGTTCATAAACTATTTTCAAAAGAACGACTTGTAAAAACAGGCAAGCGTCTTTGGAAGCATGTGACTGTGGACCATGTGATTTAAAAGACTGCCTATGACAAGAAATATTTTTCTCTTATTTCTTTCATTGCCTCCTAATAATAATAATAATAATAATTACACTTATCAAGATATCCAAAGCACTTTACAATTTAGTCATTGAATGATTTAAAAAATGTTTTTATCCAAAGCGACTTACAAATTGTAATAATAGTAATAGTAGAATTAAAACAGTTGGACTAGCATTAAATGATTGTAAGTATTTGATTAGGCTTTTATTATGTGTTAGTAAGTAATTGCATTAGCTCACCCAATATCCATACACACCCAGATACTGGGGTGTTTATTAACTTAAGAAAATTCACTTTTATGAGACCCAGTAGGCGAAACAAAGAGGCGCTAGAGAAATGAAACCTGATATGACATCGTAGTATAAAGCTATGAATTCATGCATTCATACAGTGCAGCCTATCCCAGCTGACTTGCGATGTGCAAATGTGCCCACGTACTGTACACGCTAACACCCTAATATTTTACCAAAATCATATTCATTCTACTTGTGTCAGTAATGTAGGATAGTCTAGGGGTCTAGAAGGTCCTTTCCCAGCTGAAATGCCTGGATTTAGTCCTTGAGCAAGACCCAACCGATACCTGCCCATAGATATTTGGAGACACTGTAAGTTGCGTTGGATAAAAGTGTACTAAATTGCAATAAGTGACTTTGTATATATTTACTCCACAAACACATCTTTATCATTGTACTTTACCCTACAAAAGCCACTCAGCATTTTCAAGTTGTGCCATGCATCATTTCTAATAAATATGCAATGCAAGTAAGGAAGAAGTATTTCACGTTAACATTTAGGCTGTTTTCTATATGCCTGTCATAAGCTATTAGGCAAAATCTGACTTTTTCTGTGCCACTTATTCACTTCTGATTCACACTTCCTTCTCCTTGCATAATGAATTTGTAAATGATCTTTCCTTGTCTTAAGGAGACATACTGTAAGTAGGCATAATCTACACAGAACAGGCATACAATCACATTACATTTAGGTCTCCTCCCAAACCGACAAATACATGTCACACCAACCCCTGAGCTACTTGAGTCCAAGACGACTAAAATCGTTCGCAAAATTTTCTTATTAATGTGATGTTGTGTATTGAGCAAAGACATTTAGCACTTTTTGTTTCAGAATTTCAAATATTTAAGAGGAAAGAAAATCATTTATTTTTAGGGCACCTTCATCAACATAGTTTACAGACTGTTGGTATTCTGTTTGGCCATCAAAGCACTGTAAATTACAGTGCTTTGATGGTCTAAGCCAAACAGAATACCAATAGTCCATTAAAGCAATGGAACAGTGAGCTAAGAATTCTAATTAGGGTGAGAGGAAACAGGGGGTTGATAGTTGTAGCTTCAGACATGTCACTCACTGTGCTGATCTTCCAGCTAATTTCTCTCTCAAAATAAAACAAATTGTTGTTTTACAAAGACGCATTGAGCTTGATCTTGGTTTTGGCTATACCAAGGAGGTTATCCTTGGCTATATTTATCTTAGCCATCTTATTTATAAAATTTATAAAACGACGTGAATAACTTTAAATAGAGATGTTTCGTGGGATTCAAGTTTCAGGCAACAACCTTTGGTAATCCAAAATGCCAGTACGGTACCGTAACGTTACTTGGTTACCGTAGTCATTGACCGTAGGTATTAAAGGGCTCGAGCTAACGAGTTGCCAATTTGCTAGGTAGCTAGCCGGCTGCTTGACCTAGTAAAAGCAGGAAACAAAGTTGCCTTACCTGTGCAAGCCTATACTCAGATGAGTGACGCACGTATTGAATATAGCCACACAGCTCCGTTTGAAACCAGGTAGAATAATAGCAAACAGCTAACTAACTCAAATGCTAGAAGTGACATATTCCATGTCACTTGCCGGTTGGAGGTTAGAGGCCGAGTTCCGGAGAAACGTGGTACAGCTCAAACTGTTCTCATTCGACAAGATGCACGTTCAGGCGAGCCAATCCGATGTGGAATAGACACCATGGCGTAAATACATCTATGGGTTAAACATGCCAAAAAGATGATTTCAAACCCCAAAACTATGATCACCTAGTTGGCAATACGTCACTGTCAGCATAACGCGGCAACAACTAACAGTCACTAATAGCGTGGAGAACCTCTTTTGCATGCTCAAATCTGCATAACTCTCCCATCTCTCCTTATTTGTGGCTGCTGCTAGTATCGCGATATCTCACAGTCATGGTTTGCAGAGCTGTAGACTGCTGCAGTTAGCCGTGTAGCTATTTAAGTTTGTAGAATGGCATTTAGCTAAATCAATCCAGGAGGCATCGGATAGATTAAGACATGGGATTACTAAATATAATTGACCAGGTAATGTGGATGGCACAGCACGCGTAGTTTTACTAGTAAATCTAGCAGAAACATAATCTAGCCCGCAATGTATTTACTCAGCATTTACTGTATTGTAAGTTACTGTAGGCTACTGTAGATTTCCATTGCTAGCTGGGTCACCTGCCCCCAACGTTTACGTTGTGTAATTGTGTTAAGCCGGTTCCTAAACCAATATAATGCAAAAGTGACATGTTCACAAACCTGCACTGGACTGAATAATTATTGCCAAACCACGTCCTTGGTCAACATAGAACTCAGGCTATTGTCAATGCACGGCACTGCCACTTGTTGACTGGCCAGGGCAATTCTATTTATTTTGAGTTCCATGGTAAACAAAAGCCTTAAATCCTAAACCCGATGTTTTTCCAAGACGCACTGGAAAATATTTTTGAACATAACTTTGTGGGAACTTCCAAACCTACTGATGAAATGAAGTAGAGACAGTAATTAGTTGAGAGGGTTTATGGTAACCTGACGCGCCACATGGTTTACACAGAACCATCTGGGAAGTCGTCCTTGGATTATGGGACAACATGTTTAAAGCCATGTATTCTGCACTATTCACAATGCATGCTTTGCATTAAACCTGGAAACTACTATCTCTTTTCTGTGCCACTGTAAAAAAAAAAAAAAGTTAATTATGCATGCCAAATGAACTAGTACACATACCACCCAACACATATGTGCTACTAATTGGTCTTTACTAATCTCTTAACATGTTACGAAAGCTGTCCACAAAAGAATATTTATTGATTCATGTTAAAATTTATTTTTCAGTCTCCATTGGTCCAAGCCATATTCAGCCATAATTTGGAGGAAGTGAACTTTTTGTTGTTCCATAAGGAAGATGTCAATTCCCCGGTAATTGTCAGCCAAACAAAATGTTTATGTAATGAAAGCGTTTAGTGATTGGTTAGAACATGAACTGCCATGTTAAACCACACGGATTGATGTCTTCTATTCCTTTAAGGACCAAGAACAGCGAACCCCGCTGCATGCAGCCGCTCATCTGGGAGATGTGAAGATTATCGAGCTCCTAATCACCTCAGGTATCAAAATAATTGCTCTTACTAGGAAATACAGTACTTTAAATAGTATTTACCAAGCCTGTAATCAGCTGGACCTTATATATTTATTTTTAAACTGATCAAGGCCTATGTTTACATGCACGTATTCCATTACTACAATGTGATGATTTAACTCTTAATATTAGTGGAATATGATGCAATTCTGAGTGATATTCTTAATGATATTCTGAATTTTAGAGCATGGAAACAGTCAATAGGCCAGTTATTATATGACACACAGTAATGGCACCTTAATCTAAACAGGAAATCCTAATTAATTCTGTGGCCTCTTCTACAGGTGCCAGTGTAAATGCTAAGGACCAAGGTTGGCTGACTCCTTTACATCGCGCAGCAGCCTCACGAAGTGAAGTATAATGCTGTTTTTAAAAGCTACATGATACTACAGGCTAGCTATAATAAAAGTTAAATTATAAAAGTTTGGTTGCACCATTGTTCAAATGTAGTCTTTCTGTCTTAGAAGGCTGTGGGACTGCTCCTGAAACATGGAGCTGAGGCCAATGCACGGGACAAGTTCTGGCACACCCCGCTCCACGTGGCAGCCACTAACAGGGCTACATGCTGCGCAGAGGCCCTTGTGCCACATCTGCCCAGTTTGGATATCACTGACAAGTCAGGAAGGACGGCTTTACATCATGCAGCTTATAGTTGCCATGGAGAGGTAACAGCCACATCCAAGACTTTTCGCTTATGCATGTGTTATTAAGCATTTAACAAAAATCACAACTAGCATGTTCAAAGTAAAAGATGATCTAACTGAGGGCAGGATAGTCTAGAGAGGTCTGGGTGTTCGACTACCAGCCGAAAGGTCATGGGTTCGAGCCCCAGAGATGGCCTACCTGTATGCATCCTTGAGCAAGATGTCTAACCCCTACCTGCTCCTTAATACTTAAAATCACCTTTGTTCTATTCAGTTCTATCACATTTTGCTTTGGACAGATGGTGAATATGCTTCTTAACAAAGGGGCCAGTGTGAGTGCTCTTGATGAGAAGAAAAGGCAGCCAATCCACTGGGCTGCATACCTTGGTGGGTTGTGTCTATTTAATTAGACTTCTCTTACATTTAGTGTATTTACATTAAGTTGGAAATTCTTTCTATGGTGCTTTTTTCTTTCTTTCTTTCTTTCTTCAGTATATAATTAGAAAATATAATTGTCTGGTAGTTTAAAAAATTGTTACCAGAGCTTACCCTCAAAAAGTGGTATTGTTTGTGAGGTGCTAATGCAAAGCACCTGCATATTGTAAAGGTGAATTATTCCTACAGGCCATGTGGCGATTGTGAAGATGCTGAAGTGTCATTCTGCTGATGTGATGTGTAAAGACGCGTATGGATACACGCCACTCCACGCTGCAGCGACGAGCGGACAGTTGGAAGTCCTCAAATATTTGCTCAGACTTCAGGTGGAGGTAACCTAACCTGGTCACGTCGCATATTCTGCTTCGCTTACCTAGCGTCCTAACAGTTTTGCATATAATAGCTTCATGTTGTCATTACATTATTGGAATAAACTATTTAAATACAAGTCGGGTCAGTATCCTCAATGACATTCCTTGAATGATAGTTCTAAAAACATAATCTGTATGTTTTAAGAATAGTTTTGTTGTGTTGTGTTGTAGTACATCTGATTTTAAGCTATCTTTTACCCATACTTTGCATATTATTGCTGTTTAGGAGTACTCACTGCCTGTCTGTGTCTGTCTCTGCTTCTTAGATTGATGAACCCAATGTGTTTGGGAACACGGCCCTGCACATGGCCTGTCACAAAGGGCAGGACGCTGTAGCCAGTGAGCTGGTGAACTGTGGGGCCAATGTGAACCAGCCCAACCACCATGGGTACACACCACTGCATCTGGCTGCCGTCTCCACCAATGGGGCGCTTTGTCTCGAGCTGCTAGTCAACAATGGTGCTGACGTCAACATGCGGGTTAGGAACATTTAGATATTGAATTTGGTGTGCAAAGATGAGATGATACACTCTTGGTGATCTGTCTGTGTGTAATTGATTTAACTGCAAGAAGAGCTAATGGCCATTTCCACTTCCTGACAGAGTAAGGAAGGAAAGACCCCTTTACATATGGCTGCTATCCATGGGCGCTTCACACGTTCCCAGATCCTTATCCAGAATGGTAACATCTGCATCACAAACCACTTAAAGCCATTTGTGCAGTATCTAAAGCATCCCACTGTAATACATGTATTATTGAAACGGTGGGTGAACTACTGTTTGATAACCAACCCAACTAACCACCTGTATCTGAACTGATACTCCATTTCCCAAGCTCTACATAGACACATGGGAGGAGCTAGAACCGATATGGCTGATTTCCTCTTGCCTCTGTCTAGGTGGGGAGATAGACTGTGTTGATAACAATGGAAGCACACCTCTTCATATTGCTGCTCGATATGGACACGAGTTACTGATTAGTACGCTGATGACAAATGGTGCTGACACTGCCAGGTAGGACACAGGCTGTCTGGTAAAGTAGAACCATATATGTCATGTTATCTGCTAGGTATGGGCGATATAACCATATTATATTGTCACCAATTTAAAAAGATTTCCTAAAGTAGACATAAAACAGGAAAAATTGACTGTCTATAATGGATCCTTAGAATTGTTGCTATTACCATACAGTCAGAGCTCCAATGAAATATGGTTCATTCGTATATATGCCGCACAAAGATTGATTGAATATTTACACTTAAAAGTGTTATTTGTTAACTGCTACAATATCTTTGTTGTAATTTTGCAATCAAATTGGTTTACTTTCAACAACATTGCACAAAAAAAGTTGTCCGTAGGGGCTTTACATATCTTGATTAAGAAAATTACTAAAAATCTTGTAATAATATATTTTGCCTGTATCGCCCACCCTTGTCGCTGATTTAATACCTTCAGTGGCCAATGTCAGGGATTCCTTTTTTGCATTGCATAACACTTCCTATAACAATAACAAATCCTTTTTAATTCTTGTTTTCTTGCCTGCCTGGGATACATTAAACATTATTACTACAGAACGTTTCCAGCTTTAACATGCTCTGTATTATAATCTCACAAGGCAAGAAAATCAGGGGATGCTTCCGCTGCATTTGGCTGGTCTGTACGGGTTTTCAGACTGTTGTCGCAAATTGCTTTCCTCAGGTGGGTTTCTGGTACACATGGCGACTTGTCTTCCTCCAAGCAGTCAAACTTCTCTTAAGGCATAAACCAAGCATTTCCCCTAAAAAAGACTTTAAGTAATAAAAAGAAGAAGAAGATGTGTTATCGGTATAGCTGCTGTGCTCTGTTTACTTATCCTTTTAGGTCAATTGTACAATATTGGGTCATCTCCGACCAGTGAACGTATTGCATTGATGGCGTTTGACATAAACACTCCAGACGATCAAGGGAGGACCTGCCTGCATGCTGCAGCCTCTGGAGGGTGAATGGACATGCTCACACACACAAACGCACCAGACTGTATAAGGTTGTTTTTTTTGTTTTTTGTTTATTGCTTTTGTGGAACTGAAACAGCTGTGTCCACCAGAAAGGGTCTCGACATGAGATTGAGATTGTCATGATTGGAGAGTATTTTTATTCTAGCAAAAAAAATGGAAGGGCATCATTAAAGAACACTGCTTTGGTTGTAATTAAATATGCCATTCTCTTTCATTTCTGATAGAAATGTTGACTGCGTCAACTTGCTGCTAAATGGTGGTGCTGACTTGAGTATGAAGGACAAATTAGGAAGGTATGTGGTCTTTTTTTATTTATATATGTATGTAAGTACGTAGGTACACACACTGGGGTACATTCTTTTTTGATGCAAATTGTGTTATTTTGACTCTGTACACCACGATGATGGAGTTTTAAATAAAACGATGACTGCCTGGTGTCTGGAACCCATAGACTACACAAGAGGCTGGGCTTCCTCCTAGGTGATGCTCTGCCAGGCCTCTACTGCAGCTTATGGAATTCCTGCTTGTTTCGGGGACTTTTTGCCTTCAATTTGGTCTTCAGCAAGTGAAATCCATGCTCAATTGGATTCAGGTCTGGTGATTGGCTTGGCCATTGAAGAACATTTAACTTTTTGGTCTTGAAGAACTATCGTTGTCCTGCTGCAGTGTGAAATGCTGTCCAATGAGTTTTGATGCATTTTGTTGAATCTGTGCAGATAAGAGGGCTCTGTATACACTTTTGTGAAAACACCAGAACTGCGCAGGCTTCTTTAGCTATTCTTTGGCAAACTGTAGCATGGCCTTTCTATTCTTGAGGCTTACAAATGCTTACAGGTAAGCCGACTCTGGGGCTCGAACCCACGACCTTACGGCTGGGAGTCCAACACCTAGACCACTAGACTATCCTGCCCCCAGTTCACCAGTGTGTTCTTTATTTTTAAGAATGTAAACTGTTGAGTTGGCCAAGCCTAACGTTTTTGCGTTTTACATACATGCATACATGCATACCTATACACACACACTGCATATACACTGTATATTTGTAAATGTATTGTGTACTAATACATAGCAAGGCTTGCACATGCACGTGGTTTGACGTGACCCTGTGTTTTCCAGGTCTCCTTTGCACTACGCTGCGGCCAATGGGAGCAGTCGATGCACAATTGCCCTGGTGAGAGCTGGGGCGGAGGTAAACGAGCTAGACCTGACGGGCTGCGCCCCCCTGCACTATGCCGCTGCCTCACACACCTTCCATAGGTGAGAAGAGGGGCACGCACACACACACACACACACACGCGCGCGCGTTTCACTCACTTTGGGAGTTCAGGGAAGCATCCATAGGTTTGAGCAGCCACCGGTGTGATTAGAGATCGATAGTCTTATCTGCACGCAGCATGTATGTTAACATGTATGTTTTTATTTTGTTTTTTTGCAGAGGGGAGATGGACGCATCTGACATTTACCACAACAGTGAGAGAAAAAAAGAGGCCTTTTTGTAAGTCCCTAAATCACTTATAGGCCAGTTCAAACTTCCCACAGCACATGCAAAGAACCCAACAGCTGGCTTCTCTGTTTGGCTCATGGAAAGCAGGCTTGACCTTTAGCCTATAAGACTGCTGTGAATAGGTGTGCATTCACCTCTGTCATCTTGGTTCAGATTTCTCCAAAGTTGCGTAATGTAGCTTATTTAATGCCCAGTGAGTCACTAATATGTGTGTGTGTCTATGTAGATGTTTAGAGTACTTGCTGGACAATGGAGCAAACCCAGCCCTAAAGAACGGCAAAGGCTACAGCGCTGTCCACTACGCAGCAGCCCACGGGAACAGGCAGCACCTGGAGCTGGTGAGTGGCCTCGCTAATGCTGACGCTAGCCCTCGGCCGCATTCTAAACCTCATCTGACCTTTCCTTGCTCTTCTCCTCTCACTGCTGCAGCTGTTAGAGATTTCCTTCAACTGTCTGGGAGAGGTGGAGAATAATGTTCCCGTCAGTCCTTTGCACCTTGCCGTGAGTACACCTCCAGACCCTTCCCTTATATACTGTACCTTACACACCAGAAATGTTTAAATTCACTCATTATAGGAAAGAAAAGATTTTAATAGATCTATCAATTTCCACAGAATGACTCCTCTCCATCTTTAAATCAGTGGTTCTCACAAGCAATGAACAACTTCATTTTAATAACATACAGCATTCAAATATACAGTATTAACAACCATAAACTGCAATGGAAAATGTATGCAACATTTTACTGCAGATAATCAAACAAGATTAGATTAGTAAAGTACAGAGTTCCCCCTCGGTGGCTCTTGACCAACGGTTTTAGCACCACCCATACAGACAGCTATTCTGTGCTTGTGATACCCTGTCCTCGTCCCTCTCGCAGGCCTACAACGGGCACTGCGAGGCGGTGCGCGTGCTGGCGGAGACGCTGGTGAGTTTGGACCTGCGTGACGCCGAGGGCCGCACTGCCCTCCACCTGGCGGCCCAACAGGGGTTTTCCCAGTGCGTGGAGCTGTTACTGAAACACGGTGCATCCTGCCTGCTCAAGGACCACAGTCATAAGCGGACTCCTCTTCATGTGGCAGGTGTGATTCTGTGTTTCCGCAATAGGCCGGAGATGTGTTGAATTAAAGAGACGACTCCTCGATTTGTGTCCAGAAATCCCCATGTGGTTGACACCACCGTTACGACAACATCGTTGTTTCGGTTTGAAATCAATCTAAGAAGCTTTGAGTGCTAAGTGGCTCACACTCCTCTCTACCCCTCCCCCTATAGATATTTTCAATAAATAGTTTGAAAATTGGGATTCTGGACGTGCTATGATTAAATCGACTTTGAAATGAGGATCATACTGAACCATGTCTTAACGTCCATGTGATTTACATTTTGTTCCATACAGTGAACATTGTGCGAGTGTTGAACCTTTTTTTATTTGTCTACATTGTATCCAGCTGCTGAAGGCCAAATGGACTGTCTACTCATTCTGGTCAACAGGAAGGAAAGTGCCGATGTCATCGACAGTATAGATGTTCAGGGACAGTAAGTCGCATTCATTTAGTGAATTGTGTTTAGGGTTTTAAAGTTCTAGTATTACACAATTTCATGGTCTAGAGACTGACATTTATATTACTTTAGAGTGATCTAACGACTCATGCTGGCAATACTAAGCAACTGAAACCGTAAGATGGTGTGAATTTTGTGCGCAGGACGGCTCTGATGTTGGCAGCTCTGGGCAGCCACACTGACTGTGTACACATCCTTTTGGAGAAAGGAGCGTTAGTGGATCTGGCAGACAAAAGGGGACACACCTCATTGCACAGAGCTGTGAGTGTGTTTTCAATGTCCTCCCCATAACCTCTTATGACTGTATTTTCCCACCCACTTATTCCCATGCTCTCCCTGCAGGCTGTTATTGGTAGCAAGGGCTGTCTGTCTGCCCTATTGGAGCATGGGGCCTCTGCCTTGTGTAGGGACTCCCAGGGAAAGACCCCCTTACACATGGCAGCGTCCTGCGGCCACACAGAGCTCCTCCGCGGCTTGCTAACGGCTGCCCTGCAAGCTGACTCCCTCGACTCCATGCTGGACTACAGCAGCTACACACCTGCCCACTGGGCTGCATACCACGGTGAGACACTTGGAACAGGCATTGAGGCTGACTCTACAGTACTAATGTACGCCTACACAGGTGGCTGGCTCTACTATGTCAGTTTGTCAGTCCTATGTCAACTGACACCTTCTTTATGATTGGTTCTTTTGTCTATATACTATTTGCTGACCTCCGCAAAGTTTCATCATAGCTGCACACAACTTCAACCACAACACAACCCAAATCATTTGTTTAAACAATCATTAGTAAATTAATCATTTATAATAAATGTTTTGCCTGTGTCTTTAGGTCATGAGGGCTGTTTGCGCATTTTACTTGAAGCCAAACCTTGTAGTATTCAGGAAGGAAACACCTTTAGTCTGCTGCACTGTGCATTGTGAGTACAATAATTAACTAAACTGCTAATACAGTCAGTTATGTTGTCTTAGTTGAAATTGGCTGCTTCCCTACTGGTTAATCAGCATCGCTGCACCTTCTAATTCTCCTTTTGTTCCTGTGTACAGAATCAACAGCCACGAGGGAGCTGTAAAACTTCTACTAGAGACTGTTGGCGCTCAAATGGTTAACATCAAAGACCCCAAAGGAAGGCAAGTGCTGCTGAAATTATTGTAACAAGTTTTAAGGGTTTACATAATGTCCTACGAAACACACAGCTTCATCCACAGTCTTTTATAACAAGTAAATGTGTACTGAAAATTAACATTATTTGCCATTTGCCATGACTCTCAAACTTTTCTTTCCTGCCAAGCTGAGCTGAGTGCCACTCGTATGGTGATTCAATTCATGTTTGGAAGCTCTGTATCAAAGTGCACATGGCTGAAGGGGGAGGGGTAGAGAATGTTTTGAGCGGAACTGGGGGGAGTAGAGAGGAATGTCAGCCACTCAGCGTGCAGTTTGGGGTTTGCTCTGAGTTTCAAGGTTGAGCAACAACGGTCTTGTAATGCTCCTTTTAACCACCAAGGGGAATTCTACAAATCGAGGAGTGTGCTTGATTTACAGGTGAAGGTAATCTGCCATCATCTCTCAGCTGTGTGTGTGTGTGTGTGTGTCTTAGGACCCCGCTGCACGCAGCTGCCTACTCTGACAGGGCTGTTGGGCTCCAGCAGCTCCTCGACCAGGGGGCAGAGGTCAACACTGTGAACCAGCAGGGACGCTCAGCTCTGATGGTTGCTGCCGACTGTGGGCAGACTACAGCCATTGGTAGGAGGCTAAATACCAATGGGTATAAATGACTTGACTGGTCTGTCCTCCACTACTCTGTGCCTGATCGCGTCTCTCCCTAACTCTCCATTAACCTCTGTGTTGATTTAAATGAGAGCAAAATAGGGCCATTTAAAAAAGCTGTGACCCTTGTAGATAACCACTAGCTACTCTAATGTTGGTTAGAGTGAAGTAGAGCTTGCTCTGCGATAGAATGAAATCTCACGCTGTGGTTGGATATGTCTGGTTTGTAACCTGTCAGAGATCTTACTGCGCCAGGCTAAGCCAGACCTGACTCTCCTGGATGTCAACGACAACACTGCTTTACACTTGGCTTGCAGCAAGGTCTCTCACTCACACACACTCGCACACACTCACACACACACACACACAAACACACTCGCGCACTTCTTCTGCAATCATTCCAGTGATTCATTGATTTTCTCCAGTCCCCTGATGTGCTGTAATCTTTGTGAGGACGCCTGTGTTGCTATAACACTCTGATACGTTTTGTAGGGCCATGAGATGTGTGCCTTGCTGATCCTTGGAGAGATCAGTGATCCAGCCCTCATAAATGCAGCAAACAGCGCTCTCCAAATGTGAGTTGTCCCCCTTCATTTCTTTCAGGAAATGATAGAAATAGAAGACTTGAGATTGACACAGGGGTGCGTGACAAAAAGCTAGGGTGGGACCTGTGACAGAACACATGATCTTAAAGGCGCAGTAGGCAACTTTGGGGAATTGAGGAAGAACAACATCGCTCCAGGTCAGATTGAGCCATTCAGGTGTCCCTTTCAATCACAATCGCGTCCGCTACAGATGAGAATTCTGCAGGAAGTCTGCGGCGCTGTGGACACATGCATGACTGTGGTGGCTGAACCTTTTTTAATTCTTAAACTCATGGAGTGACTATGTTAATAATACACTGTGGTATTCATATTTTGTGAATGGTTGATTGATTTAGCTGTGGTCAGCCACAGGAAAACATAACTTCATGCTGTGTATTCCTGTTCCTCATGCAGGCCCCTTCATATTGCAGCCAGGAACGGTCTAGCGACTGTAGTTCAGGTGTTGCTGAGCAGGGGAGCAGCTGTGATGGCTGTAGATGAAGAGGGTAAGGCCAGACTGTTTCATTAATGCATGCACGTACAGACAGACGGACAGAGTAAATAACACTCCTGTTGTCATGACACTCTCCTTTGTCATGTATCGGTGACAGAAGCAAACGAAAACTCAAAGGAACCAAGAACCTTGTCTTAGTTTGACACTGGGTTTCCTCCGCCGTCTGCAGGTCGCACACCGGCGTTAGCCTGTGCTGCCAACAGAAGGGTGGCTGACTGCCTGGCCCTTATTCTCTCTACCATGAAGCCTTTCCCTCCCAAAGAAGCAAGCAACACCACCACCTCAAACTTCAACCCCAGCCTGAAGAACTGCGGGATTTCTGTTGGATCCCTGGCCAACGGTGCCGTCCATCACGCCTACGCCGAGGATCGCTGCAGCATCAGTCTACAGGGCTGCTTCACTGAGTGAAGTCTCGTCCCCGCCTAGCCTCTGGTTTCTTCCCCTATTGTCTCAAACTAGCTGCATCCCGTAATAGCCAGCTAAGCTCCTCCTTAGACACAAGAATCCAAGAATATTACTGGCTGATATCGCTTTTATCCACAGAGACTTACAATTACACGCTGCTATTACATGGAGCAGATGGGGGTTAGGCATCTTGGTCAAGGATGCTTACAGGTAGGCCAACTCTGGGCCTCGAACCCACGACCTTCCGGCTGGGAGTCCACTAGACTGGACTATCCTGTGTATTAAAGTGTATTAATACCTGCCCCCACTAGACTATCCTGTGGGGGTAGAATAGTCTAGTGGGGGCAGGTATTAATACACTTAATACGCTCTACTTGCGAATGGTAGTACGCTCACTGAGGGGTTCTTTTAACAAGAGGATGACGGCACCCTCTGTGAAATTAAAATAATGATGGAGGAGGAAGAAGCTCATTCAACTCACATGCAATGTTGTTAACCTTCACTACCTGTTGAACTCAACACATGCAGAAACATGTGATGCCAACAAGCAAAGCAAGAAGGAACACCATATGGGACACCCATAGAAATGCACATGATATTGTTGACCAATTGTTAGGTATGGGGAGGGTTTACGACATTTGGGTTTCGTTCCATTGGGCCAATTTTGCACAGTACGGTGCTCGAGGCAACCCTAGCGCTTGCACGCCTGCTATTTGGCCTCACCAAACTAGATTATGTTTGAAGTATTTGTGGCCTTAAGCCAATATGCTGTGTGAGAGCAGCCGCATTAGTATTGAATACTATGATTAAATTAATCTTGCCATATAGCAGCATCATAGCAGTCTGGGTGCGTTCAGACATGTTTCCTTGAAATCGTTTGCTACGTTCTTGACTCTCAGACATTTGCTGCGTTTTGTGGACGGGACAGATAACGAACAATTGCTTTGTATTTAATCGGCCACGCAGGCAGATCCAATTATCCAATCCAAAACACTACCCCTCCCTGTTACTTAACCGAGCGTTCAGGCCACTGCTGTTTCAGTTCATTGAACGTCAATTACACACAACGTAGCCTAGGAGGTAGCGAGATACTGACTGACTTTTACTCTTGGCTTACAATGATGATGAATACAGATCACTACATCTTACATAATGAAGACAAATATTCCTAAACACTAACAAACACCATTGCTGAAATGATCCTTTTAAATATGTCTATATCACACAGAGCCTCTAATTAATGTGTGCACGGGTGTATTTTTATTTTTTTTCCTGATTTAAGTACTGGCTTGATTGTTCAACAGATTTGGTTATTGCTTTTAACAATGCAACTATGCATTTGCTATTTCTCATTATTTGTTGTTATGAACAGGGCTAAAAAAATAACCTAATTCTTCCAACAATGATTTTCATAGATTACATTTAAATTTTGTAGAAATAAGATTGGGTATAGAATTACTGATATGAAGAGCTGACCTAATGTAGAATATTACTAATTAGATTTGTGCAAATCCAAAATCAGGGAGGATGTTGGTGACGTGCAATATACAACACCACTTGGGATGGACCTTACTTGAGAAAATATAAATATATCTTAAGACAAGGGAGACGCTAAGGCAATGAAAGGAGCGGTAACTGCTTACTTGATGTAACTTTCTGGTTCAAGAATTTGGTGCCTCTATAATTGTACACAATTTGAATCTAAAAATAAAGCAATAGTGGAACTGAGAGGAAAATATGGACAGCACATTTACAGAGACTTTTTTCACATTACCTGTTTTCTAACAGTTACTAACTATGCACAATAAGCCATATGCCTCATAAATTTGTAAACAAAAATCAAAACTGATCCCTGCTGCTAATGTTTTTGCTGTACTCTTTTTAGGTATGCCTTTTAATATTTAACTTTTTATGTAATTGAGTAGTACAACTTTTTGATATTCTCCCTTTTAATTCTGTTTTTTATAGTGTCCATTTCTTGCATTATAACATTGCATACATACATAACATTATTACAATTGATTAAAAATGTCTCTTAGAGCAGTTTGGTGCATTGAAAAACATTTAAAAATGACTTTTTGTGTTTGATCTATGCAAAGTGTTCTATAAACTAAAGAACATCTTCAAAAGTTATTTAAAGATGCACTTTTTACATAACCTAAAATTGGGGTTGTATTCATAATTCATCTGAATATTTGTTCGGACAAAATGGCCTGACTACACATGTTGCGTATTTAGTAATATTCAGGTGTTGTTTCACCAAGGTTCTAACTAAAGTTTACTGTAAATGCTGACAAATCCTATGGAGTGTATTTCACTATATCAACTAGATTTTTTTCATTTTTTGTGTGGGCATTTAAGTTCTAACCCTATTTTCTGTAGGCTAAATGCTAAATGAGAAGATTCATAAATAAAGATACCATTACTGTAAAATGTGTAAAAAGTTTTGCACGTTTGTGTTTTTGCTGTTCATTTAATGTAGGCCTACTTGCTGTTTCACTGAAAATAAATTGTATAAGAAAATACGATAGGCTTAACACGCGTCACTCTGTCAGGGGGTACCGCCCATTTATTTCAACCTTCATTCAATCAATCCAGTTACTTTGCAAGTCACGATCATGGCCAACGTGATGCTAGAGTTCAAGGCTTCGGCCGGGGACTCGGAGCCTCAGATTCGCCCTGTTTTGATAATCGGACAGCAGACCAATCTGCAGCAACTTAACTGGAGCCAAATCAAAGGAAAGCTGCAGCCAGTTGTGTCCAAAGAGGTAATGCGTTAACTGAACACTTGTCTAACGTTAGCTTGCTAGCTAACTGCTATCACTAACAGCTAGCTGCTATTGGTAGCAGCTTTTAGTATCAATTCATAATGTAAGAAGTGAGTTGTTAGGTAAAAGCAAACATCCTTGACATAATATAACTATTATTTTAACAAGCATGCATTGAATGTTCGCACCCAGGCAAAGTAAATGACGTGTAACAAAATACAATTTTTAATTAAAGGCTAGAGAACTTGTCTTTTAATGTGTCACAAGAACACAACACCAATGGTTTCACCACTATAGTTTAATTCTTTAGTAGAGTAGACCATCCTGTGCTACTTAGTCGTATGGCGCATTTAGACAACGTGCAGATTTTGTTCTGTGTAATTGTCCAAAGTACTGAAAGGTCATTGTGCAAATGAAGCAGCCAGGGACACTTGAGATAGTGTTTTGTAGAGGTCAGAGTCTACTGAGTTGAATGGCAAGTAATACAGCACATGCTTATTCCTGTATTCCCCCATGTACCGGTTGGGATTTACTCATTTCTAAAGGGACAAAAATTAAGTTGGATTTAAATCTTGATGGATCATGTGAAAATACTTGTTGTTTAAGGTGTGGCAAGCGGCTCTTAATGCTCTGAGTCCAAACCCCACGGACAGCTGCCCTCTGTACCTGAACCATGCTGTCGTGGCAGCCCTCCCGTCGCGGGTCAGCAGACACAACAGTCCTTCCTCGGCACACTTCCTGTCCCGGCTGGTGCGCACTTGTCTGCCTGGAGGGACCAATCGCTGCATCGTGGTGAGTCGCATTATCTCGCCTTGTTGATGCGATAGGGTTGTCTTCAAAGGCACTGTAAAGGTGCCTTTGGTGGCATGATACTCTAGTGGTCTGGGTGTTCGTCTCCCATCCTAGGTCATGGGTTCAAGTCCCATAGTTGGCCTACCTGTATGCATCCTTGAGCAAGATGTCTAACCCCAAGTCGCTTTGGATAAAAGCATCAGCTATATGACCTAAATGTAATTGAAAGTTGTTAGGCTTCAGCTGAAATTTGAATACAAAATAATCTTTCATTACTATTAGAAAATGCAGCTCAAAAACAGCTGATCAGACTTCTTCTCAAGACTAAGTGGGTGTGTAAAGACCCAGTTTAATTGAACCTGTAAGAGCAGGGCAACTGGCTAATAGGCTTCTTCATGAAGGGCTTGCTCAGCCTAGCTTCAACTTGGTATTGAGAGTGCCTGAAATATTTAAATTATTACATTTCTTATTTGTAATAAAATGTTGGAATAAAGGTAGGATGTTCACAGTATGTATTTCCAGGCTTGTTAGTCTGGGCGTGGCCTGTCACTTTACGCAGAGCAAGATGTTTAATGTGTTTCTTCTCTGCTCCAGATGGTGTGCGAGCGCTCTGATGTGTTTGCGTCCTCCTGTGCCATTGGCCGGGCCTTCCCCATCTTCTCCCGCCGCTCCTCGGCCTCGCGTAGGGCTGACAAGAGACAGGTTACCGTGGAGTTTGTGGTGGTCGGACAGGACAGCGGCCCCCTGGGAATCAAGGAACTTGAGGTACCGCTCGCTACTGTCGCCCCCAAGTTCACGCTAGGAACTTGAGGTTCCAGAGGTCACTTGACTTGGCCTCCAGTCTGACTAGTCACACTTTCACTTACTAGAGACTTGCCTTGACGTATGAAGGGGATTACTAAAAGACTTGACTTTTACTTTGATTACTTGAAATCTTCATATAAAAGTATATATTGTGCGACTAGAATGTTTTGTGGTTTTATGAAATGTATTTATTGGCAAGGATAGTTTTTATACTATTAAAAAAATACTATTACAATGAAAAGTTAGATTTTTATTTCCAGTATTAAATTGGCACTGGGTTTTCTACTTTTGGACTTGAGACTTGTGCTTCTAGACCTAAGACTAACTAACTTGGGACTAGCGCAGAGTTGACTGCATGTTTTTGTAAACGCATCTGGTACATGTATGAATGTCAGCTCTTGTTCTGGCCAGTGTCTGTCGAATGCTGCCGATGGTGTGAGGCTGGCCGCACGCATCGTGGACACACCGTGCAGCGAGATGAACACGGATCACTTCCTTGTGGTAAGCAAGATGGGATCTGTATAATTCTAGAATCCGTATTTGTAGATTCTAGAATACAATTCATGAAAACCTCATGTCACAATTGCGTTTATAGGAGATCAAAGCTGTGGGGACTGAATTAGGAATTACTCCAGTCATCATTCGTGGAGAGGAACTGAAACAACGAGGTTTTGGAGGTACAGTGTTAGAGCAGGCCGCTGACACCTTTTGTGTTTTGGTTCTTTACATATACATTTGCTGATGTATCTAATGTGCAGCATAGTTTGGTTTAAAGGTTTATTTGTGCTAGGTATACTTGATACTGAATAATCTTTCTATTAGAAAGACTAAGTTCTGTTCGTCCAAGTACGATCCAAGTACACATCATCTGTGTTGGCCTCTTTGCCCTGCTAGGTATTTATGGAGTTGGTAAAGCAGCAGTGCATCCCCCAGCACTAGCAGTCTTGAGCCACACTCCAGACAGTGCTACCCAGACCATCGCATGGGTGGGCAAGGGCATCGTGTACGACACTGGAGGACTCAGCATCAAAGGAAAGGTGTGGAGGCATTTATACAATTCTCATTTAAAAGAAGGGGGAGTTCTTGTACACTCAACCTGATCACTTATTGTCACAGAAAATCTTTAAAGCTCTGTCTTAAACCCTATTCGGGTGGGATTTGTTTTACATGGGGAGGTGGGGTAATGTAATTATTTCCAGTGATTCTCACAAAGTTCCTTGCCTGTATTCTTCCCTCTGGTTGGCACCATGAGCAGCGGAAGCTACAGATTAGCTATGCATATATCATATTTATCATATTCTTGGGTGACGGCAGTGCGTATATTGAATAGCCACTCTTATCTCTGTCATTTACACCAAGATTTATTCCGTGCGACTCGACCATAACTATTACAGACATCCTGTGGTTAAATTACATTACTCCACCTCCCCATTTAAAACTAATACCGTCCAAATAGGGCTTTAATTACTCTGAGAGGGCAACATTGCATAATGTTACTTAAACTGATTCAGCTGTTTAACAAACTTGCTGAAACTAGCAAATCTGCTGCGAACATCCTCCCATTGCAGAGAAATCACCAGATGTATAATAAAGTAAGACACTGAAGGCATGTCACTATGAATAATGGCACATATTGTCCACAAGGCCTGTGGTAAAAGCAAAACCCAAGAAGATTATAGATTAGCAGAGAATATTGATCAATTTGTCAATCACACCAAGTTAAGTGTTTAATATCTTGTGGTCTTTTTGTTGGTGTTTTTATTTTTCTCCTAGACCTCGATGCCAGGAATGAAAAGAGACTGTGGCGGTGCTGCGGCTGTTTTGGGAGCTTTCAAAGCCACTGTTAAACAAGTGAGGGAGTAGTGCTGCAAGCCTGTTTATTTAGCAATGTGTGTGTATTGTAAAACCATCACAGTTCTGATGAAACCTGCTTTGGTGTTTCCTTCAGGGCTTTAAGGATAATCTGCATGCAGTGTTCTGCCTAGCAGAGAATGCAGTTGGACCCATCGCCACGCGACCTGATGACATTCACACGCTGTACTCTGGAAAGTAAGCCTGGTTCAAATGAGTGTAGTCCCTTTGTGATTTCAGTTAATGGTGTTCAGGCTAATTACTTGACTGGGTGGATTTTCTCTTTACTGTACACATGGCATGTTTCATAATGGAAGCCAGATAGCATCACAACCAGACATTTAGCTAGAATACAAATCAAAGGCCTGCGCAGTCATTGTCACATTGTTCACAGGTATAACCAAATAAAATTAAGTATAAACAGCAATTTGGCTTCGATTGCATACAGCACTTGCATACAGAATTTGTTATTTTTTAATGGCAATTTTCTTGGTCCCCAAGGACAGTGGAGATCAACAACACCGATGCAGAGGGCAGGCTGGTGCTGTCTGACGGCGTGGTGTATGCGAGCAAAGACCTCTCAGCTGATATTATCCTAGATATGGCCACGCTGACGGGGGCGCAGGTAGCTCTATGAGCATGGACTTGTTCTGCTACTGTCACACGGCCACCTGCCATGTGCCTACTCAAAATCAGGACTTATCTGCTATTTGACTTGCTTGCTGTCAAAGGAAGTCACTCATTTAGAATTATGTGATGTCTTCTGTTAATCATTTTCCTTTTTACAAGACCTGAGGTGAAGAGGCATTTTGCCTCCATAAATGTGTCTTACAGTTGCACCTCTGGCTTCTTATTTCTAGGGGATCTCCACAGGGAAGTACCATGCAGCTGTCATGACTAACAGTGAACAGTGGGAGGGGGCCTGTGTGCGGGCTGGCCGCAGTAGTGGAGACCTCGCCCACCCGCTGGTCTACTGCCCCGAGCTGCACTTCAGCGAATTCACCTCCGCTGTTGCCGACATGAAGAACTCTGTGGCAGTAAGTGGCCCGCTGGAGAGTTAAGACTTTGTGTACAGATGTGTAAACGACCAAAATGAAGTCGTTTTAACAACTGGTGTGATTGTCGATACATCTGTCTTTTCTAGGACGTTCAGTAATGTTTAACTGTTTGAATCTGTCAGCATCAGCAAAGGGTAATGCCAGCATGTTGGTTTTATGTACAGTAGGAGTCATTCACTAAACTTGGCAGGACCATAGAGTTGAATGGGACACTTTCTTCATTTGCGTTCATGACTGCATGAAAGAACACATGGCTGTAGGAGGAGGGGTAGAGAAGGGATCTAGGAGTGCTGTAGCCTTTTGTGGCTTTAGCCACAAGCAGAATACTTGACAGAATTGATGAGTGTTACTTTTTAAAGCTACATACAGTACACAACTATAGTTACTGAATGTCCACATTTGGGGCTCTCCTATTCTTGTACCTTCTCCATTAATTACATGTATGGAATGTGGCTTTATTGTGGTTGACTTGAAGGTCTTACATATGCTGTGTTGTTGATTGACAGGATCGGGAGAATGCCCTGAGCTCCTGTGCCGGTCTTTTTATTGGCTCCCACTTGGGCTTTGACTGGCCTGGCGTCTGGGTTCACGTGGACATTGCATCTCCTGTGCATGCTGTGAGTGCCTGCTTCTTTAATGTTATTATGAATTAATATCTCTAAGCACCTGTAAAGACGATACTCATATTTAATCTATACACTGATACTTTGACATCTGAGCCAGTGTTTATGCTGTCTGTCCAGGGGGAGCGTGCCACAGGATTTGGCGTTGCATTGCTTATGGCTCTGTTTGGCCAGGCTTCAGATGATGCCATTCTGAACCAGGTGTCCCCGCTTGGTGTGGCCAGCAAGGCCTCAGAAGATCAAATGGAGCGGGACTGCAAAAGGAGAAGGCTTGTCTAGAGCCTGCTCGTCTACCATAGCTGCTCAACTGTCACCGGACACCCTTACTTTCAATGCTAATACTCCTCCATAACAGTCCAATATAGTATAGAAGTTCTTTGTGAAACCATACCTGTATTTCTGTTAAATGATTGGATCAGTTTAATAAAGTATTATCAAGCATTTAACAAGTGATTTTGGTCACTAGACAATGAAACACCACCACCCCTTCCACATAATGAGTGTAAACTAAACTGGTATTTCCACTTCAGTTCTTTATGAAGATGCCAGACAAAATGTGAGAAGAGCTGGTTATTTATCTTAAACACACATTCATTCTTGTATGCTTGGCCAGTGGAATTTTGTTTAGTGTTTATTGAAAACAATCATTTTGTATACAATTGTCTGTATCGAAACCCTTTATTTGGTGGTTGTGGAAAACAATGCAATTATCAGGACTGAATTCTGAAAGTTCAACTCTTAACTGGTCAGTCTGTCTGCCTTTAGTCAATGCATCTACCTTTGTATAGCAATGGGAAAAGTCCCTCCTGAGATTTTTCTGTCTGTAGTTTTATGCCTGAATTATAAATTCCTTTTGCATTAGCAGCATTTCTTTATTTGCACTGCCTTTCTTTCAATAAAAAGGAAGGCTTGTATTAAAATTAACCATGTTTGCCAGTGTACAAGTACTGTGCTTTGAGGTGAAGTCCAGTCCATGATATAGGCTAGCTACCATTCTAGGGTTTTGACATGAAAAAAGCTGTAAACAATCTGGTTTTTACATTAAGCCGACTTCATAATATAACAAATATAGTGGGGTCCATAAGTATTTGGACAGTGACACAAATCCTGTTACTCTGGCTCTCTAGCCAAACATATTGGTATTTGAATGAAACTATGTACATAGCATAAAGTACAGTACAGGCCAAAAGTTTGGACACACCACCTCATTCAATGTGAATGAGAAGGTGTGTACATACTCTCACCTTCAATTTCAGGGTATGTATATCCCAGTTGGGTGAACAATGTAGGAATTACAGCAGTTTAAGTGTAGTCCCCCAAGGGACCAGAAGTAACTGAACAATTTGCTGATCAGCTGTTCCTTGGACAGGTGTATTATTAGTTCATGCACAAATAAGCTTGAATTGATCAAGTGTGACATTTTCATTTGGAACCTGTTGTCAGTCAACATGAGAACCAAAGAGGTGACAAAGCCACTGTGAGGCTGAACATTTTAAAGAAAAATATAAAACGACGACAGAAAAATTGTCTCCCTGGTAAAGTAAAAACGTTTCACAACTGTCAGCCAAATTAAGAACAGGTAGGTGTGTGTCCAAGAATATAAAGGTAATATAAAGGTAATATTTTTTTATCTTGTCGGAAACAAGTTAATGTCTTGATCAAAAATATCTCCTTAGGGGCAGGTGGCAATTATAATTGAACCACTAATATGAGTGAAGAGGTAACATAACATTCACATTGACATCCCATTGAGATGATTTGAAGGGACTTTTCACCATAATTTAGTCTGTCTGGTATCAGACATATTTCTATCAAGGATCTGAGTAGAGCCACTATTTTGTAATCCTATGTTTCTCTATGTCATCTTGATATTGTTGTCAATATCCTTAAAGATGACAGCCTGCTCTATAAGCACATATTCATTGTTTTATCTAAAAATCCCTATCTAAAAAATGCTGTACAGAGCCAAAATAACTGTCGCTGTCCAAATACTTACGGACCACACTGTAGGTCTGAACATCCTGACTGGTTAGCATGAAAGCCTATACCCTGGTTAAGATCAATTGAAAGTTTCACATAATCTGTTTAATCACACTAACATATCAAAACATGTATGCACAATTCAAAGGTTGGACAAATATTCCAGGATCAGTATGAGGTAATTGTCTTATAAAATCATAAAAGTTTGACAGCGTATTCAGTTCTCCGTCCTTACATTAACTTTTCCAAAGCAAATTCATATAAAAAAGGACGTGAGAGGATTATTTCTCTGAGGTAATGACAGGCAATGCATCCTTGTTATAACAATTCACACAAACACTGACATAACAGAGATCTTACCAAATATACTCTTTCGCTGATGTTACTCACTGGGGAAACAAAACACGTGAGTCGCTGCCTAGTCATCATGTGACTGCCAGTTTTTATACTGGTTATTAGAGTTGGAGGAAGATTAACGTATCTGTGAGTGAGTGCAGCTGCACAGGGAAGCAGTCTTTGTCTGACAAGTTATCTGGAAAAACAACGCGATGTTGCGGCCAGTTCTCCTGTTTATGTTCATATCAGCTGGCGTTTTAGCCGGTCGGTTTTTTGATGAAAAGCAGCCTTGCTATCGCCGTATGCCAAAGGAAGACAATTTTGGATTAAGGTAACGGTTTGTTTATCTACAGCTATACACAGTCATATGTTAGCCAGAAGTTAGCATGTTATGTTAGGGGTGAGGGTCACAGTTAAAATTACGGGAGAGGTCAGATCAGACCAGTTTAGATCTTCTAAATGTAGTATTTCGTTCATACAACCTAACAGGAAGATGTATATACGTTGTATTTATATTACTTATATAGGCTATATATATATAAATATATATGTGTGTGTATGTTCTTCGCGCGCTAAAATCACTGTTCAGTTTCAATTTGGTTCAATCTGTAAATCACGGGATCGATGTTGAGTTTTGCGGAAGTAGGAAGTAAACTTTTATTTATTTTTTAGTGGGAGCCACAACTGGGTTAACGTTAATTCCCCTTTAAATCTGCTGACCGAGACACTCAACTGTGTAACTTAGCCTTCTATAAACTCTCAAAGTGAATTTATGGTAGGCCCAACTACTAACGATTAACTTTAGCCATGATTTTACTAGTCAGAACATATATCTCTACTTTTTACAACTGCTGTAAGTTTATTGTATTACAACATAATGTACATCTAACAGACATTTGAATAAGAAAATTGCTTGACATTTCAAGATGTAAGTGAAAAGCTGCATTTTTTTTACACGCATGATACTGCAAAAAGTTTACAATACAATTTTTTTGTCCAAGTTGGTGGGCAACCACGCAAACAAACTGTATTAGCCTACTGTCCTCCATTATGGCGCCTGTCATACATGTGTAAATACAACTGAAGCCAGTGACTGTCTGTCTGAGACATTGTTGCAGGATGGGAGTATATGTAGGGTAGGGTGCTAGGCCCTAGAACAAGCCACTGGCTTAGCACAGCTTGGTCACACAAGTCACATGTGCATGGATGTTAAAGAGAGGTCTGGTGTCCTCTGTCTCTAATAGGACCAAGCCCCGTCCCCATGAGTTCCTAAACATTTCTGACCTGCCCAAGTCCTGGGACTGGAGGAACATCAATGGCACCAACTACGTTAGCACCACACGCAATCAACACATTCCTCAGTACTGTGGTTCCTGTTGGGCTCATGGCAGCACCAGCGCCATGGCAGGTATGGCTCCCAAAGTCTCTTACTGTCATTTCAATGTCTCTTAGATTAGATTCAAACAACTTTATCATTCAGTTCTCTACAATTTCTTGCATACAATTGGAATGTAGTTTCTCACTGACCAAGGTGCAACATGAAACAACATGAAGATGATAAACATAGCCACATAAAGTACACATACTTGCTTTCAAGTATGTGTACTTTATGTAGCTATGTTTATCGTCTTCGTGTTGTTTGCTTGCTCTATATACATAATGACAAAAGGAGACTCATAAAGCCCCTGTCTTCCCAGTTGTGAGTTATCTTAGCCCTGCATTCTAGTATGCGAGGTGCTCGAAACCTAGCTCTCTTGTGTTCGCTCTCATGAGCAGGAAGACGGGTCTCTATTGCTTAGTCGTGTCTCTTTGCTGCCCTGTCAGACCGCATCAACATTAAGCGGAAGGGGGCGTGGCCTTCTGCCTACCTCTCCGTCCAGCACGTGGTTGACTGTGGCGACGCCGGTAGCTGTCACGGAGGAGACCACTCAGGGGTATGGAGCTATGCCAGCACACACGGAATCCCAGATGAGACCTGCAACAACTACCAGGCCAAAGACCAGGGTAGGTGTCCTCCACCACTCTTCAAACAAACAGTGAGCTGGGGTGTTTTTATACAGCATTTCCTTTTAGAAATATACAGATTAATATAGTTATAGGTATAGTATGATATAATATGCAGCTTAAACCTAGTTACATGAACGCCCAAGCCCAGTGCTGTGGTTGAACAAGCACAATATATTATGTCTTCCTCTTGAAAGATTGCAAGCCCTTCAATGAATGTGGCACCTGCACCACGTTTGGCCAGTGCAATATTGTGAAGAACTACACGCTGTGGAAAGTGGGTGACTTCGGCTCCGTTAGCGGGAGGGAGAAGATGATGGCAGAGATCTACGCCGGAGGACCCATCAGGTCACTACCATCAGGCGTTTCTTCACTTTAGTTCTTGTTCTAAGTCTACTAGATCTAAATGACGTTTGGTTTCTCCCTCCCAGCTGTGGCATCATGGCCACCAAGAAGCTCGACGACTACACCGGAGGCCTGTATTCCGAGTATGTCGAAAATGCAAACATCAACCACATTGTCTCAGTGGCCGGCTGGGGAGTAGAGGACGGTGTGGAATACTGGGTTGTACGCAACTCCTGGGGAGAACCATGGGTAAGTCTTCCCCAACACTTGGAGTTTATCACAAGGGATATTCACAGACTAGGCAATATTAACGCTAGAGGGGAATGGTCCCCCATGAGGTCTTACCTGTTCTCTGTTCTGCTATTCCTATTTGAAATGATCCAGTCTATGATCCAATCTATGCAATTTTTGGCAGTAAAATAAGGTACATGATAATACTCAACACAAGTTACCTGAATCCAAACACATCTTGAAGTTGTCTAATATGCTTGCCCTGCAGTCTAAAACACATTTTATAATGCAGAACGACACGGTTGGTTAAGTTGTAAATGGCAAATATTTTCACATGGTGGATCACTTCACTCATTTATTAAAATAATAGTTTAGTAATTAATTATCTGCTTTCGCCCCAGTTCAGAATAAGAAGTATGTGCACAATAGACTCAATAAGGCAATAAACTTAGTTTATACTTTTGATGTCTTTAATTAATTGTCTAGGCCACGGGCAGAGTTCAGAGTTGTTTTTTTACTGGGCTTCATTTGACGTAGTAACATGTAGTTTAGTTTCTAGATCTGCATATAAACCTGCAGTTCAATTTGACACGTTCCTAAGGGGGAGAAAGGCTGGCTCAGGATAGTCACCAGTGCTTATAAAGGAGGGAGTGGCAGCCTGTACAACCTGGCTGTGGAGGAAGACTGCATGTATGGAGATCCAATCGTACCTAAGACTTACCTCTAGAGGACATCAGTTGTGACATCACTTTTTAAAAAGGGATGGAAAAGCCCACTTTTATTGCTATTTTTAAATACCATAAAGATTTTTTTTTTAATTCTATGGAGCTCCAAGCAATACAGCGGATGTTTTGGTTAAGGATATTTTCTATTAACTGGAGTTCTGTCTCTAACCTAGATATTTTAAATGCTTTGGGAAGTGTAAAATATCTGTGTGCTGTTATCTAAGCTAATGGCAAAATTAAATTACAGTACAAAGCTGTTGTGCTGTCTATATTGATAATAATGAATACATGTATGTATTTGATAACATTGTGCTGCCAAAGAATTTTTTTCAGGTGTCTTATAATCAGAATATATATTTTTTAAATTGTATTTGAGTTTCTATAATGTGATTTTGCACAAGAGGCAAAGGGGAATGTACAAATTATCTTTAATCAAATACTGCCTTTCTTGCAGATAGTCATGTACTGTGCACAATGAACAATCTACAATAAAGACAAATCAGTCATGATAAAATACAATAGTATTAGTATCACCATAATAGTATTGCTTATGTTATGTGCTTTCACCACACAACCTCCATCCTAATATAACCGTATCATCTAGGTTTATACTATAGCCTACAATTTTTCCAAGCTTGTTGAGATGCATTGTCATTCAAGTGTATTTTCATTTCTTTGTCAAATCTTCCCAGAACATCATTTAATAATTAAAGCTCTGAGAAGGGCATCAGTAAATAACAAGACATTTCCAAACTTTACATTTAAACCATCAGTGCCTTTTACATACAGCTGTTAACTCTGAGATGGTGGCTCTAAAGCATCTGTATGTTGAAATACACTTTCAGTGTACAACCTAAAAGGGAGTATAGCAGGATATATACTGTATTTTACCTCATAATTTAGTAATCACAGGAGCTTATGTATGTTTCTCTGGAATGCAGATTTAAAATTAAATAAATATTTAGGGGTGGGTATTTCAAAGTGGATTCCATTTCAAGAAACCAAATACGCATCCATTTTTATTTTAAAAACAGCTCAAACATATAAAATATAGAAAACCAAATTTACAAGTATGGACACAAAACAAAACCCGAGTGCATTTTACAAGAGGATCTACCTTTGAACATGTAATATGTAATTTTATCAGTTCCATAAATCCACTGTTTGAGGTTGACAAAAGGTACGTAGACGGTATCTAAATAATAAAGGCTAACTATCCATTTCAATGTCCAGCAGAAGATTTTAAAGTATTGGTTTGTGGTGAGGTGGTGAGGTCCCGTGCTCCCGTGTCTTCAAGGTACAATCTCATGTCTAAACAAAGTCCATCAGTGTCCTCCTTAAATCAGTTAATCATGATGAAGTTAGACTTGCAATGAGCTGGGGGAGTAAGTGCAAAAACCTCAATTTTAGTGTGCAAATGGTTTTCAATAATGGCATTACAATAATGCTTCTGGTTGATGGCACATTGCATCGTATTTAAACCTTGCCATAAAATATGCCCCTGTCGGATAGAACGCATGATTATTAGAAGCTCTGATGGGCCAGACGAGCTGTGATGTGAAGCTACATAGCTTGTGGAGGATGTCACCAGTCTAAGGCTGTCTAATGTTTAGACTGCAGGCAAATCGGATCAGATCTTTTGAGACGACTATTATTTGCAAGTGATCAGATCAGGTTTCTGTGTCCAGACATCACCAACCTACCTGCGTGGGTTGCTGTGGTAACAACGTCATGTCAGTAACTACGTAGCTACGCCGGTGACACGGCTTTCCAACGCGGATGCAGGAGAAATGAAGGTGCACCATCTCGCCCTCCAAACACTGTCATGCTGTAGTCACAGGGGGCTTCACTGTGCCGCGAGAGGTGTGGTGTCATCTGCAAAGTACTGACTGGTGGGGACGTGTAGTCCTCTAGACCTTTGATGACGATAGGTGGCGTGCCAATTTTAGAATGTGCGGGGGGACGTTTTAATGGCTCTGTGGCCGTCTAGGACCAAGTCTGGTGACGCAAGAGACACTTCCGATTTGAGCAGCCAGAGCGTCCGGACTGAGACACATCTGTAGAAATCCGATTGGAATCGCATTTCAAACTACCTCCAAAATGTGGTTTAGGTCCGATTTGAAAAAATCGGATCTAAAATCAGATGCGTTTTATTTTTTTGCTGTCCACACTTCAAATCAATCTGGATATGCCAAAAATTTGGGCAGGCAGTCTTAACAAGGCCTAAGACGAAGGGAGCTAATCAAGAAACAGCTGTTTTTGAGGTTTTGTCAGGAAACCCTATAAGAAAGACGATGTTTGACTCTTTTCCAACGCTGGACATGAACATTCAACTCTTACTAGATTCTACACATTTTCATAGAGTAAACACATTACTAGCATTTAAAGCAAGAAGGAAACCCACCTATGAATTCAGCAACGGGGTCGTGCTCTCCCTCTGTGCGGATTGTGCCAGCTATGCTGTCGTTCTCCAAGATGGGCAGGAAAAGCTGGACAAAGTCTGATGTGTATGGAGGAGCAATGACGTCTAGCACCTTAACAAGAACACAGGAGATGAGAGGGGGCCGATAATGACATGACTACTGACATGACGCTGACTAGGGCACTGTCACAATAAGAACCATACCTGCACCTATAACCATTATGGTACGACAAAAGTGGATTCAGGTACTTTTGATACAGCATCAAAAAGTTAGTTTTGGTACAGCCTAACCACCTTTGTGGTCTGAGATCTCCTCAGCATTTAACACTTTATTCATTCACTTCCTTGCTGCAGACATGAATACCAGCATCTGAAATCAGTTTTCTGAGTTTCACTTCTCATCCAAGTACAGCTGTTACCTCAGTGACAAAGTATCGAATGAGGGAAATGTCCGTGTTAAGTTTCTCCAAGCACTTGCGGATGTAGCCGACCACAGGCAGCACGTAGCCACGGCTCAGAAGGTGAACCATCCGGTCCAACAGGGTTTTCTTTAGCTCCATCTGAGGGAGAGACCACGGGCGCACACACACACAAACACACACACCATCAGCTGACAACATCCTAGGGTTGCATTAGCTTTAACTTATAAACACACATACACACACCTGCTCCATGACATCTAGCTGGGAGTGCTCCGTCTCAAACAGTTTGATAAGCAGCTGGAGGACCTGGGGGTGCAGAAGCTGGTGACACGTGCAGATCTGTATTTTTTTTTGGGGGGGGGGGGGGGGGTCGCGAGAGGGAGAGAGTTCTAGTTTGAACCATTTCTTCCCATGGGACTGAAGGGTGCTAACATTAAGACGGCTTATGACTGACCTCATCCAGCAGTGCTAAGTGCACCGGAGTGTGGTCCGTCTGGAGCTGAAAGTACCGAGGCTCAGACACCGTCCAGTCCACCCACTTCAACACCCCCATGGCGACCACAGGAAATCTGATTACACACACACACACACACACACACACACACCATCTGTCAGTTGCACAAGTGTGGGACAAGCAACCTGTGCCATCCATAGAGAAAACACTGTATGCACTATTAAAATGTACTAGTTGGCCATACAAGGAATGTGACTTGGTGGGTCTCTCAAACTAAAGATTTGATCGTGTGGCAGTGTTTCTTATTCTTAGCCATGCTATTTCTGGGTTTGACACATTTGAGACAAATGACACCGTGGATTTGACTTTCCTCACCTCCCCACTGGCTCCAGAGCTTCTCTGGCTTCTGTGGAAAGTCTCACCTGATGCACTGGTACAGAGTGCCCAGTTCAGCCACCAGCTCTGTAGCACCTTTGTTCTCATTGCAGCACAAGTTGTGCACCGTCTCTATCGCCTTCGAAGTTGACTTCAGCTCATCTTTGTTGATGTTTACTCGCTTGTTCTGAGGGGAGAGAAGAAGGTGTAGGGGGTAAGAGGCTACTCAAAACCAAACGGAACATGTTTTTCAAACGGATTTAAACCAAACTGCTGCAATGTCCTTGGTGTTAGTGCAGAAACAACCACCTGCACACACATTACAATGAACACATACAAAGAGTACAACTACAATGAGCAGGTAGGGGTTAGGCATCTTGCTCAAGGATGCTTACAGGTAGGCCAACTCCGGGGATAGAACCCACGGCCTTCCGTCTAGGAGTCCAACACCTAGACCACTAGACTATACTGCCTATGGGTAGTATTTAAAGCTGCACACAATAAGTGGTGGCTACTCTGGTCACAAGACACAACTGCACCCTGTATGATTTCGTCCTGTTTTTAGTGTGCAACGCAGGCTACACGGACCCGGTCTAAGCTAACCTCATCCCCAGGCAGAGTCAAACTGAACCGGCTGGTGGAGAGACCGGGAGAGACTAGCTAGATAGTTAATCGGATTCAGAAACTAGTTGCTCTTGTTCTTGTGCTGTCAGTGCCTGCATTCCGTGTCCAGCTGTTGGTTTCACTTGAGCTTGGGAAGACAGTTTCCAATACTAACAGCATTTAAAGTTAATATTGTCAACTTAACTGTCCTGTCCTCAATAACCAACACGGTCACTGTGCTCCGTACCTTTTTCCATGTCTCAACCACACTGGCAGCATAGGCCAGGATGTGAATGTATTTGTGTTTATGATCCTGGTTGATCTTTGAGCCGGGCTTGAACAGTGACTGCATGAATAAATCCAAAAAGGCAGGTACTCTGATCTGATGAGGAGAAGGAGACGTGTGTTAAGATCGATACGAGCTGCTGAGGACGTAATGGGTATACATGGACGTGAAGATGCTCCTCGCTCACCAGCTCCACGGGAGGCGGGTCCATGCTACTGAACATCTTGAAGAGAACCGTGATGTCAGCGGGGTTGAGAGCTCCCTTGGACAGCATGGCGCCCAGGGCTTGGCAGGCTCGAGGGTAGGCTGCTGCTGTGCCCAGTGCTAGGGTTATCTGACTGGCATCATGGCCTCTGAGAAATGAGTCAAATGTTAAGAGAGACATTGCCGTTTTTTTATTTATTTTATTAAATTAATATTTGAAGAAGTGTGTCCACAAATACATAAAACATTAGGGGATGTGATTTGGTCCTATTCAAAATGCATCTAATTACGACAACTGCTTTTTATAGGCGTTTGTACTTCTGAGCAAGGCTTCCTTCAGAATTTCAGAAAGCACTTGAAAAGGCTGCATTCTTCACTAGGGTTAATGTGAGGAAAGACACAAACAAGAAGGCTGGGCCCGTGGTATCAGCTGATGAATGTGGTTAGCAACAAGTTTCTCTTTCACAGTGTGAATCATAACGTGATTCACGACTATACAATGATACAGAGCACACGCCAGACCAGTGACACAGCTGGCGTTACCTCTGGTGTGCAGACTTCTGCACCTCCTGGCCAATCCGACGCATGGCCGACCCCCCCTGTTCCTCCTGAGACAGTATAGACATCATGGCCTGGGCAAAAAGGTAGGTGTGCTCTCCGTGACAGACCATCTTCTGCAGAAACCAGAAGGAAAGTGTGCAGCATGCATGAGCAGTTCTGTTGATTGACTGAGGAAATTATTCTGTTTGAATGCTAATCTGAGTTTCTGAGGCACACAAGTTAAATCAAAATGATTGTAGCAAAGCCCCAGTCTTTTACGGACTTGTGTTTCCTATTTTTGCTATATAGGAAACACTATTAGAGTTTGCTGCAGAACCTAGAAACAAAGGAAAAATTAAAACTCCATAATAAAGTAAGAGGTGTGCTATTCTGTATTAAAAAAGGAGCGGGTGTGTCTGAATGGGTTAAAGGTTACATAACATGTTTTTTAGTGCCCTAGCTAAGACAATAGAAGGGCTAGGTGAGCCTCACAGCAAACTCTGGCAGGTTCTTCTCCAGGTTTTCCTCTCCTCCATCGAGAAGTGTGGCCAGAGAAGTCCTTAGCACTCTGGAGAACACCTCTAGCTGCTGACATGCTGTGGAAACGCTGGTGATCTCCCCCTGGTACCCTGCATCTGAAATGAGCTGCACACAAATATAGCATAGATGCGTTCAGAACGTGAAAGTTAAATGTCTTAAAGAACAACTGATAGATGAATTCTAGATGAATACTCAAATCGATACTTGGTGTATCAAGAAAGATAACATGTAGAGGAGAACATTTGGTCTCACGGTATCACTTTTTTCTCCTACCCCTAGCTGTCACAATGAGGCTGAGCTAAAATGTTTATTCTCTATTCATGTTGTTACATGCTTGTTATTAGCGACATACAGTGAGTACAGTTACAAGTATTAAGAAGCAGGCAGGAGTTAGTCATCAGTACAGACATATCAGTTATCGAACCCATGATAACTGCCCATGAATTAATTAAAACAACATGCAAGACACACTCATATACATATAACTTGACAGTGAATGGGTTTAATGGAGCGTGGACACCTTGGAACCATTGCAAACCACATGCTGGTTATAGTTTGGGATGTAATACCTTTACGGTGAAGTTGAGCATCAGGCAGTCAGGGTGAGCCTCGGCTAGCTTGTAAAAGAGGTCTCTCCATGTAGTGTGGGCTATCATTTGTTCCAGCCAAGCAGGTGTCTGAACAAACCACAGGAGATTGGGTCGGTATTAATACACTCTTCTCATCCTGATGATAAATATAAAAACTGCTTCTTTTACGGTGTAAATGATACAATGTATTTGCTTTGAACACGTAACTCTTTACAGACATCAACCATACTCCCAACCGTTAGTAGTGAATTTAGCCTTAGGTGTCTCACCTCTCCTTCAACTGTAAAGATGGAATCTGCTTTCTGGGGGTCAAAGTGCTTTATCAAAAGACTCTTGAGGTGGTTTTCTACACGCTCCTGGACCTGAGCTGGCTCTACACCTGTGATGAATTGGTTAAAACACATACAAATAGGTACAAGGCCCAAAATAAAAAGGAATATTCAAAATTTCAAGGGTTTCTTTCCACTTTAGAAAACTTAAACCCCCTTAAAAATATGTTTACCTGTGCTATACTATACTCTGATTATTTTGTACATACTTACTTTACTTATTATAGTCTACATCTACCTTTGTAATAATCAATAGCTCTGCAGCCCAGCCATTTATAAACAGCTCCTATTGACAAAAGACATTTTTACCCAAGCAATTTTTTTTAAAGTGCATTGTATCACATTTGCCTTAATATGCAATATAATAAATTTTATGTGTTCCGCCATCCATCTGGCCAAATTGTCCGTTGAAAATTACTTGAGTAAATTTGTATTCATAAAAAGGAATTCTATGCTAATGAAAATTATTTAGAGCATTTTGATTTAGAGTCTATTTACCCATCTGTATGAGCCACTCTGCCAACAGGTTGACTGTTTGTGCAACAGCTGAGTAGTTTTCAGAAAGGAGCTGGATAACATTTTCTGGAGATCCACCTGCTTGGAAATACCTGTGGAGAGGGGAAGGCTTCTCTACATCACTGCTCAAACCATTGTGAATATGCTAGAATGTAAAACTGAGCTATCTTTTGTTTAATACATTTTAAGGGTGTTAAACACAGCAGGTTCCATGATGTAGTCCCTGCTGGAGAATTTCTGAAGACAATCTTCCTGGACTTTGCCATCATTTTCTCCTTCTGTATATCCATCCTCCTGAAACATTTTTTAACAGGTTTAAATAACATTCAAACACAATTGTGTGTTTCATGTCATTTGTGGCACACTGAAATAAAGATTAAAGTCATTTCGATATCACAGACACCAGTTTAATTTGTAAAAGGTAGTAGCGTTAATCGATTCTGCTCTGAAGACCACTGTCACATTATTAACATTAGTTTCAATAAAGAGCAGTCAGTCATCGTTAGTAGAAGCTGAACGTCAAAACATTGAGCTAGGCTATATGCTTTGTGACAGTGTAATTGTTTATTGCCTATCACGTCTGTGGAGTATCGCTTTTAGAAACGACGTGATAATCAACCAGTGTTTCAGGTTGAAGCTAAGCAATGATAGCTTATCTATCGTCTTTCATATAACGAACTAGCTAGCTTAGCCAAACAAGCTAGGCAAAACATATAAAACATTGTAACAGGAATGGTAACCCTGCAGCCCCGGTCGTATCATCAGGTTTGTAGTATTAATTTAGATGATGCTACAGTAGCATTAGCAATGCGTTGTATACTAGCTACTATAATTCAACATAGCAACAAGTCAACATGTTACCAGGTTCCCATCGGTTCCTTCCCAGTCTCCAGCAGTGCCGTAGTATTCCTCGTCCATGGTGACGGGAAGGTAACAGCCTGGTTACACTAACCTAACTGTATGTTCTAAGTCTTATTGTGTACAACCGTTGAATATTGTTGTAATATATTTATGTATAGTGATGCTGCTAGCTAGCTACCCTAGCTTTGGCTAACGGGAAAATGGCGAGACTCTGGCGACTCACAAGTGCAAGCCACGCCCACCGCACGTAGCTGCCTAGTTAACCTTTCGGTAAATTCATAAGCTTTAGAAAAATTGATTTTTGTAGGAACAGACATTTTTGCGGAACATACGCTGTTACAACAATTAAACTTTTTTTTTTTTAAATAACGCAGAAAGTGAAAATTTTTGTTGAATTATGCGTTTACATAATCACAATCTGAACATTCAATAAGGTTGTGAACTTTTGATATCCACATTAGATGATTGACAACCTTCTGGAGATAGCAAGATAAATTCCATGTAGTTCACAATGGTGTACATAGAACCACTATGTGCTGCAAGTATAAGCATTGGTGGAGCACTTAAAAACAGACAATGTATACAACCACCCACCATAATATGCATTAAGAAGAGTGCATAGACTTCATGGGAACAAACATTTTTTATTTTATAATGCAAACTGAAACATAGGAATTATATTATTTACCCAAAAGGAGCGGAAAAAGGTCATATACCCGTGGCAGTTAAATCACACAGTTCGTGTTAACTCTAAGTCCAACACACATCTTTATCCTAGAGCTATTAGGAAAAATCCACCCCAAGAGAAAATTTACATTCATATAATATTGAACTGTTCAGTCTTGTGCTGTGAACATGAACAACTCAGTCTAAAACCTAGAAGCAATGGATGCAAGCCACCTAGAGACAAAATAAATGCTACTGCTCTGACAGCAAATAGGAAAACACATTTTGTAGACAAGGGAAATTATTTTAAATTAAGACGGGCAAATATTCTGGTCCAGACCTGTTCACAACACAGCAACTTGAAACATCCCATTAAATAGTCACTGCTCCCCAACTACAGTATATTCTGACTCTGGTGAGAGTGATTTATATTCACAAATCTAACTGAACTGTGGAACATCATAAGAATAATATTTTTTCTGTTTTAGGGTAGACTTATCTTCAACAAAGCATTCTATCAAATCATTTCTAAGCACAAATATAGCTCATTTCAAAACTGAACTTCAATTAATAAGTTCAGTTATTGCTCAGATAAATAATATTAACTCTACAAGAGAAAGATAAGTTTCACATTGTTCAGATGCATGTACAGTAAAAAACAGGAAGTTCCAAAAATGTGTTGTCAAACTGACCTTATTTTTTTGGTTGAAAAATCCCTGCAAGGTTCTTGAAACATTTTCTGTTTTGTACATTCTGCATCCAGTCTTGGAAAGGTTGGTAAAGATTAGTTCATTGGCTGAGAAACCAGCAACCATGACATAACAGTGACGTAAGCATTGTGTAACTCAGGAAAAGTAAATAGCACCATAGTCACTAAGGACAAGCCAAAGGGGAAGAGGGTAAGCCAAGGTCAGTTATGCACTCAAAAACGGTGGCCCGCAACTAGTCTTCATTCTCCTCTGTTGTAGTCTGGCTGTGTACAGCTGATGCAGACATAGTCCTCCTTCTCCGCCCGCTCGGCAGATACTCCAACACAGACCTGGTGGAACCACTGATTGCAGCTGCCGTCACACTGTACCCAGTTTACCTGAAAAAAATAGGTTTGTTAACGGCTAGTTATTTAAATAATCGCTGTAAAAGGCATTCCCCCCTTTGCTTAAAATCTTCCTTATTGGTACTACCATAACATAACAAAAACCATTTCACCTGGCTCTGCATAATGCTAAATATAAATACTTCATATTTGCAACTCAACAAGGCATATTATATTGCAGGATGTAGTGAATTCAGTCTGCCAACCCGCCATGCACAGCCCGTGAAAATCAATTCATAATGCACAGCCTTGTTTGTTTACATCCGAGAAGGCCAGTAAGAGACAAACCTCGTCCCCCTCTGGCTCCCTGCACCATGGTGCAGCACACAGCGAGAAGTCCTCCTCTGAATCTGATGGGGTAGTTGCAGACAGTGAATTGGTGGGGGAGCAGGGCCTCTGGGCCTCTGGGCTTCTTTCGTCCCGCGTCTTGGACTTCTTTTTGCGGGACTTCTTGGCCTTGTCTCTGTGCCGAGACTCTGAGCTCTCCTTGCGTCGCTTGGTCCTTTTGATCTTATCGTTCACAACGTCTTTCTTCAGGCATCCATTCTGAAAACAACACAAGTGACTAAATGAGTGAGTACAATTACTATTATAATATACCAATATTAAGTATTAAGGAGCAGGTCAGGCATCCTACAGGTAGGTGGGGCTTGTTAGGGATCAAACCAACAACCTTTGGGTGAAAGTCGACCATCCTAACCACTAGACTATCCTGCCCACTCGTTTGTGATGAGGTATATTGTATTACAATGAGGTAATTTAGCAGACGCTTTTATCCAAAGCGACTTACAATTACATGGTGCTATTACAAGGAGCAGAGGATGCTCAAGGATGCTCAAGGATGCTCAAGGATGCTCAAGGATGCTTATAGGTAGTCCAACATTGGGGTTTGAACCCACAACCTTCAGTCTGGGACACCTAGACCCCCCATTGTAATACTGTATAAGAGTGAACGACGGTCCGTTTACCTGGCTGTGGTGTGGGCTCACTCTCTTCAAGTGGTGGTGCTCTTCATTGCCGGTCCCAGATGTGGGGCTGCTGGAGGGTGAGGGGGACAGTTTATGAAGCAAGTATCTGTACAGCTGCTCGGTCTCAGGCAGCGTGACCTGCAGCAGGAAGCCCTCCACCATCAATTCCTCCAGCTCTGGAGAGAGTCCTGTGACGGGAATTGGGGTTAGCCATGGCAGTTTCATTCAAGGGTAGCACTGCAACGCATGCTGCTCAAATGCTCACCGTGGAGTGGAATGGATAGGTGCTCTAAGTAGAATGATGAACCGTTGGTTTCCTGAGTCAGATGTGAATATATCCGGGGCCAATGTCTCGCCTGCAGAAATTTGACAATAAAAAAATAAAAAATAAAAAGATACTCAATGAACTCACAGAATCCATCAGGGCCAAAGCACCAGTCCTCTAGTGGGTTCATTCGAATAAACCACGCAGCAACATTTCTACAGACACCTCATAGCCACAACCACGGTTCCATTGCAGTTAAACCTACTTTTCCATTTGCCATCCTGGACATTTTCTCCAGCATTTTCTCTGTGCACGTCTGCTGAACCCTGTGCTGCCAGCGCACCGTCCTCTCGATGAGGAAGCGAAGCGCGTCCCCTTCTGGCAGGCGAACCCGAATCCTCTGCAGTGACGCCAGTAAGGGCAGAACCCTGTCCAGAGGGGGTTTCCGTGAGCGCTGGCAGAGCGGGCACAGCCAGGCCTGGTCGTATTGGGCGTCTGTAGTCACTGCCACACAGCCGGAGTGGAAAGCTTCTCGGCAAAGTTCGCACTGCACCATGGCCCCTGAAGGGGCATTGTGGCAAACGCACATGCTAACTGAACGGCAGTTCTCGTCGGGAAGAAGCTTAGACTCATTTGATGTTCTCAGAGCCAACAAGACTTCCATCTCCCTCTGGTGTACCTCAGCAAGAGTGGCCATCTATGAAGGAACACGGTTATAACAGTGTCTGAATATATGCACAGCCTTTAAAAATATTCTGAATCTCCTGATGCACTTGAACACGTCATGGGGGTGGTGTGTTCCAAGTGCTGTGTAAGATGTGTTCATCTGATAACTGACTGCACTTACAGCAGAGGACGTGTCCTTGCTCTCAGAAAGTGCTCTTTCCAGGTCATTCAGAGAGTCCAGTTGAGATGAATTAATTCTGCTGCTTTGTGTCGCTTCCTTTGCCTTTTTAGATTTTGTCTTCTGAGGCTCTGTGCCCATGTCACATCGGGGACACAGCACCTGAACAGGCAAAGGCGAAACTGGTTAATTAGGGTACTGATCCTGACATAGATCTAATTAGTTTAAGAACCACATATCCACCACACATTGATATGTTGTTGTGACGGTTTACCTCCAGCAGAGAATAAGAGGAGTTCTTCACAAGGAATGTCTTTGCGGCACTCTCTTTCCACGTCTGTACATCAGCGACCAGGGCCTCCAGTCGGGTCAGGGGGTCTAGCCAAACTGGGATGCTTTCTGCTCTAATAACCAATTCAGAGAGGCTGTCCAGCACAGGTATACGCCCCCCCAGCTGCAACAACACACACACACACACACACATGATTCAAAACTCACAGCACAAACATTGGCTAGTGTTAGCACAGCGTGTGACAGCAGGTTTTGTTTTACCTGGAGGGCCTCGGCTTCCTGGAGCCACTTCTTAGCCTTAAGCACAACGTCTTTCAGAAGCAGGCAGTTGGGTAGATAAGCAGGGATATTCTCCACCTCCTGAAGGGCGGCTTCAAGAGTTTCTAAGCAATGATGTGGCCTGTGAAACACACACACAAAATTAACAATAGAGTGGAAATTATTTTTAGATGATATTACATGGTTGCTACAATAATTACAAAAAAATATCAGATAATTATTAGACATCAAATATCTCTTTGCTTGACAATGGCTACATGTTTTAGCTAGTTTTGTGTATGTAGTCAGAATTATGCCATTGCAACACAATTTAAATAAAGTTATGCAATATAGTAAAGGTTGATGGGCCTCGGTGGCTTGGCATATTACTGAGAAACAGAGGCGGTTATTGTCGGTAATGAGGATTTACATAGAAAAACATACTACATGCTAGAACTAGGTTTATTATGTGCTGAAAGTTGCATGTTAGTATTTCCATCGACACCGCCCTCTCACCTGGCCTGCATGAGGCTCAGTGCACGCTCCTCCCACTGCTCTGACACAGTCAACAGCTCCTGCAGGCGAGCCATGGCCCTCTCCACGGAGGAGTGTGGGGCCAGGCCCACCCCCTGATCTATCAGCCTCCTCATGGTGTCCAGGCACAGGCTCTCAGGCCTGCTGCTGGCCTGCTGCACTGCCTCCAGCCAGCGGGCCTGTTCCAGCCTCTCCCGCAGGAGGGGCAGCTGGGGGAGCTCCACGTCCAGGCCCAGGCTGACGTCCAGCAGGTCCTGTAGCTCGGCTGGGCTGGGCGACTCGTCAGAGAGGAGCCTCTCAGTGTGCTGCTGAAAATCATCCACCCGAGACAGCAGGTCCTGCAAGACGACAATGAACCCAGGAAACCCAGTGTCACTTTATGATGGTGGATATGTTGTAATGTACAGTCAAGTAAAGTGGTTAGGCCAGCGGTCACAAGCAATGATCTACTTTTAAACAGCATAACATATAGCATACAATGATATGAATGTGTGAAGAAACCATGAACTGCATTGAAAAATGTATACATGTTTTTATAAAATTAGGTTAAACATAATTAAAAATAAAAAGTTCAAAGATGTGAAAAAGCATAAACATAATATAGTCTGAATATAGTATAATATAAACAATTGCTTAAACAAATAAAAGCAAAAATACTGATCTATCCATCTATCGATCCATCCATCATATATAAAAAAAAATTATAGAAAGAAACAAGAAACTAAAGCAACTTGCGGCCCCTGAGCCCACAATTTGACAACCGCTGAGTCAGGCTAACGAAGGCTGACCTTCAGTAAGGGGGCCTGGCGGATGTTGCAGGGCAGGCCTTCCAGTTGCCTGACAAAAGACCTGAGCTCCTCTATAGACAACACGTTCTGGCTTTGGGTTTTCCCTCCCCCGGACCGATACCTAACGCACAAGAAAACAAACCTTTGTGATGTTTAATATGTATCCATGGACACAAAACTATTGTAGTGGCAGAAAACTAAGGCATTCACGGCATTTACCAAACTACCCTTCTGGTAATGACAGACAGACATATATATATGCGCCAGATATTTAAAATTTTTGGCCTCTTGTGATAGAAGGTAGGAGCACAATGCAAAATACTTTACAAGTTTGCAAAATAATAATTAGTTTTAATTACATTTCTTCCTTTAAATACAGACATGACTATACCTGACATATACCTCAACACCAACTAATATTACACTAATATTAATGGTTTTGAGAGGAGAGTGCTAACACAGGGATCACAGGCCCTTCCACTACTCATGTTGCTCGTACCTTGTCTGCCGCTTGCCGTTGAGCAGTTGCTGTGCCATGGCGGCACACTTTTCAGCATCTAGGGTTAGCGCACGGAGCCGATGGAACAGGTCGCTCTTTGGAAAGGCTTTCCCTTCTGCCTGCTCCACCAAGCCACGGAGCTCTTCCAAGCCTGACCAGAGAGGTTGGACATAAACTCAATCAGTATAGAGTGGCTGTAAAGGCCATGGTACACTGCAGGCGAATACGAATTTGCCAATCAAGCCAGTGGGTGTGCAACTGCTGTGTGAGCGCTGCATTTGGCTTTGTGCACTGTCGTGCACACTCACTCCCAAAAATAACTTGTCTCCCGATTCACCCTTGCCTGCAATTGATCCAAAGTGTCACGTCTGTTTTTTGCGTCATATGTAGCTATGCCAAGTAATTAATGAAAACTGTGACACAAGATTGATAATGTTACACATGATGTCATCCATTTACATTATCATTTGCTGTCCCTTCTTTGTTTTGGATCTCTCATTAAATGAATGTTACAGGAGCGACAGTCACCATGGTGACGATGATGAAGAAACAAAAGGACCAAAGAAATGGATGCGTTACCAACCTCTTTTCTTGCTCTGTTTATACTCCAGTATGTCCTGAACATTACAGAGCCAGTCTTTATACGCCTCGGCACGAAGCTTCACCACTGCCAGTGTGCTGTGCAGTTCAGCCATCGTGTACTTGTAACTAAAAAAGGGAAATACAATAGAATCATTTGTTTAATAATGATAATTTAAGTGAATGTACTAGACATTCCCTTGAAAATCGGCCTCCTTAAGGGAAATCAAAACTATATTATATTTTCTTTTACATTTTGCAATGTTATATTTGTCCGGGGTAATACAATAACTTGCTATGACTGACAGATTTATTGTTCATTTATCAGTACTTCTAGACATTATGTGAGAGGATACAACTGTGCTTCTGCAAACAACACAAATACATCTCTCTCTCTGAGAGCCATCTGGTCCTGACAGCACCAGAAGCCGGGCCAACAGAAGGCAGGTCGGCAAGAGAGTGGGCGGCAGCCGATGGAGACAACCCCCCCCCCCCACGACTCACTGGAGTGTGTGGTTGCTAGGGGCACAGGCGCAGAGGTCCCGGGCGTGGTGCAGGCACACCAGCTTGCTGGGGCTGCAGGGACAGGTGATGGCAGACAGGTAGCAGGTGGTCCGACACAGGCAGCACTGGCGCTCCTCGTCTGGAAGGAGCTCGTAATCCACTTGCCGGGACTGCACTACACCCTGGGGACGGACACACACACACACAGATGAGGGAGCAGCAAGAGGGGAGGGGCCTGGGTGCAAGGATGGGGCTGCAGGCAAAACAAAGCGTAACTTTTATCTGATGTACAAACAAACAGTCTGGTTTACACCTGCACCAGAGAGGCCGTTTACGTGGAAGCCAGATTCTTTTCTCTCACCATTTTTGTGACCTTCTGCCTCAGCTCCTCCTCCTCCTCCACCATGCTGGTCATCTCCTTCTGCACGGCAGAGGCCAGGTCCACATCCATGGCGTCCAGGCCAGAGGCCATGTTACAAACCATCTCGTCGTGGGAGAAGACGCAGTACCTGCTCAGCTGCCGGTAGTGCTCCACACACTTACGGCCCAGGGGCATCTGCCAGGAAACGGGGGGGGGTTAGTTCAAGGGTGGTGGAACAGCAGTCACAGCACACTGCAGGAAATTCTCCAGCAACAAACTGGAGGAGCTACAGGAATGACATAAGAATGTCAATTATGACGCTCCATTTTTTGGAATTGGAAACAGAATGATTCAGATTTTAAATACGCGAGTAATAAACACGAATCCTCCTCGAAACAAAACCTTTGACTAGTGGAGTCCCTCGAAAATATAAGTGTGTGTGTGCAGACGGACTAATACTATCTTACCCAGTCCATGGTGCAGAAGTTGACAGCTTCAGCAAAGTTGAAGCCCTGGTTGAAGCCACTGTGGTAAGCCCTGGGGAAGGTGATGACAAACTCACCAGCACACTGGTTGGTGCGAAAGATCTGTGAGAGAGAGAGAGTGTGAGTACAAGTACAAGCGTTAAAACCCTGATGTGTTGCCAAAAACTAACACCATAAAGTACAAGAATGCGAGAGGCTTCGAGTACCGGGACTCCGTTGTTCATCAGCGTGTTGGGGTTCATGATGGTAACCAGCTGGTGGAGAAGGTCTGGCTGGGACTCAAACAGCTCAGGGGCCAGTTTCTTCATGACCGCCTCAAGGTGCTCTGCAGCGTAGCCCGGGGCCCCATACCAGGTCTTTGGCTCCCCCCTGCGCACACGGCAAAACACTCGGTCAGCATTGTGTACCAGGTTGTCCCAGCCAGCGGAGTGTCAAAATTAGGTCGCGTCAACAGTGCTCAGTTCACTCCCACTAAAAGCCAGAGAGTGCCCTCGTACCAGTGCAGGTAGTTGATGGAGTAGCTCCAGTGGTCTTCAATGTGCCAACAGAAGGAGGAGAAGCACATGCCCACGTAGAGCCAGGGCAACTTCATCCCACAGATGTCGGCTGTGATGTGCGTCAGAACTGAGGCATCCAGCACCGGCATGTTATTGAGGTTCCAGCCACTGTTCAGATAATCCTGCCGATCACAGAGAGGGATCAACACTGCAATTACTGAAGCCCTGTCCAGATAACGTGGCTGTCTTCTACACATACACATTTTTTTAAACGATTGAAATGTACCAAATGCATGGGATGCATATCATTATTATCCAGGATATAGTATCTAATTATATACAGTATTTATGAAAGATATACTGTAGCTTTTACTGGACTGAAGGTAAATTAGTAAGATTGTCATTTGATTGCAACACACTGTAGGGAAGTTAGAGAAGAACAGAAAGCATGTTATGTTAGGCAACAATACCTCATCCTCCGGGGAGACTTGGACCTGGTCTTTCTTAACAGGAAAACCGCTCCCAAATTCCTTGGAGGCAATGTCTGCTCCGTACTCCACTGTGACATCCTCCTCGATGGTGCTGACCAGACGCCAGAACTCCTTCTCCACCAGCTCAGTGGGAACCATCTGATATGCAGAAAGACACAGTAGATATTAGCTTCTCCATTACAGTGCATTTATGCGCAACTCTTTAAACGAACAAAGAAAATGAATTAAGTCTGCATCTCTTGCCGATACCATACTCACATGAACTGGCATGTTAAAATAATCAGACTTGAAGGAATCAGCCATATCTCCGAATGTGCGGAGATTGTAGTTCCTGCTGGCCTGCTCAAAGCCAAAGGCGACAGGAGGTTTGCCACATTCCTGCGGAAAAGCACATTATAGTGTGATATTGTAGGCAATGGTGACCGTTTAACAGACCGTCAGCGGGCCAGTCCTTAAAGACCCCTACTGTGGATTTTTCTTGATCTAAAAATTATCCACACTGACTCACCACTATTGGTGGGTATTTTGATAGACATTTTTTCCCCTTTGACTTTTACTCTCATCTAATAAACTGTACCACTGATTTACTTGGGAAATGAGATCTCAAAAACATGAATGACTTCCATATAAGACAGTTTTCAAGCTTCTTTTATAATAGCATAAAAATATATAGATTTATAAAGTACCACGACCATCGAGAAATGTAATTTTACAACCCTGACACACACACACACACACACTATGCAAACCACTGATCTGAGAGAGCACAATCAAAAGGGTCGCATGTGTGTATCTAATTGGAAGCAAGGGGAGAATGGCGGTATCTCACCTGAGCCAGGCACTTGGGGCACCTCCAGTCCCCTTTGGGAACGTCGTGGAGCGGTGGGATCAGACAGAAGGTGTGGTAGCTGTCATCACAGCCGTCACACAACAGTAGGCGGTCCTCTGCACTCCCACTGCCACATACCAGACACATGTACTGATCCACCTGAGAGGAGAAAACACAGCAATCCTCTTTATTCTCAAGGCATTTTAGGTGTGTACAACACAAAGAAGAACACAAACTGGTTGTGTTACAATCAGTATTGTGCTGATACTACACAGACATTGTACATTTATTGTGTCAATCTTCAAAGGGCCCACTGAGTAGAATTCTGTAGTGTAGCACTTCCAAGGTCTTTATATATTAAAAAAAAAGAAATAATTCAAAACCCAATTAATAAAAAAAAAGAAAAAAAAAAAAAGATTTGCCTCTTCCTTGTCCTCCGCCCTCTGGAAACGCACGGCCCCAGAAGCCATGGTCACCAGAGGGTTTCACAACATCTAGCTGAGACAATGGCAGTAGTGAGATTGCCTATGTCAACTACAAAAGACGAGTACAAAAATGTATAAGTTATTTTGTTTATTACGCTAGACATTTTTTGTTAACTAGCCAATAGCTAGCACAGTTTCTGCTAAGTCATGGCTACAGGTTTCCCATAGTTTGTTGAAGTGAAAACTGCTACACCAGTATATGGACATGACAGCTTGTTTTGAACACACTCCTTTATTCCCAATAGCCTGACTGACTGATGACGATAATATTCTGCTAACTGGTTCAGCTCTGCTAAACGAGTTACAAACATAGCCAGGCAGGAATATATTTATCTTTTTAGCTCAGGCGTGTGGAACATTTAGAGCAGATACTTTTATCCCAAGAGACGTTAAAAAAAATTTGTAAGTAGTAAGTAAGTGTAAGTAGTACATTTTAAAACAATGGTCCTTAAATACCATATCATAAAGAAACAACTCACCTTACTCCCTGTGGGTTCGTGTTTCATTACAGCCTCTTTTTCATCCATTAGATCTTCATATTTCATGGGTTCCTGTTTTACCTCCACAGCTGCCATTCTCACTGAAAGTAGAAATGCAAATGTGGAACTATCAAAACCACAGATTGTTCATAAAGATACAGGTAAAGATTTGCCCTGCATTACTGAACCACAACATCTTAGTACTCACCAGACTGCTGCTTGGCATATGTTCCCATTCTCCTTCTGAGATTAGGATGATTCTCACAGTCTTCCTCTGACTCCACTTTCACACCTTCTCTCTGAGTGAGTGAGAACATTCTGTGTTTCAGAGCCCATGACATTTTAACATTGTGACTGGCACAATAGACATTGGGGAGACTCACTTCTGATCTCATGCGTTTTGCACGGCGCGCTATGCTGCATGTCTCCTGGGGCTGGACAGACTGGCGCTGGGGCAGGTCATGGGGTGTGTACTCCTTATCCTTGGTGTCATTGGTCAACGTGGCCTTCTGCAGAGATAAGTTGAGAGAGAAGCTGTTATTCATATATAATTTTTTTGTAATTATACACAATAAATCTTTAAATTCACAATTTCAAATATTCAATTTTAC
>JAOEHI010000020.1:4314679-4335484 GCA_025447815.1 Percopsis transmontana
TTTATGTATATATATATTCGGTACTTGTTCTGCTACTTTAACAGTGTCCTTTGTAAAAGATCCCTTTGATAGATTTAAATAGTTTGAAATTCTCTATCTGTATATTCTGATACTGATAATCTGATTCTAAAGTTCCACCTCCAGCACTGTGCTGTGCTGAAATAGCCCTTCACGTGGTCGTGTCTAGGTGTGTTAATACACACCAATCATCACAGAAGATGTTGTATTCAGCTGTACTTTTCCTTCAAAAAGTCATTATTTCTACGCCATTCATTCCAACCTTCCAAATGGAACGCCACATTCCGGTCCTCGAATAAGTGCTGTTTCACTCCAATTGAGCAGAGCAAATGTGAAAGCCAGTGAATGGAGCGACCTCAATGGGAATAAAAATAAACAATTGCACTGGTCCAGGAGTGCGGTGGGGGGGTGGTGGCTGAGGGGGGCGGAGGGACCAGAGAAAGGGCTCCCTCCTGTGCTACCATTCCCATGCAGTCTTCTGCACTTAGTCCTTCTGCTGTTAAAGGAGGGGCTTGTGAAGTACTTCAACAGCGGATGATTCCTCTGATTTTAAATAAGCACAGAAGTGTGTGTGTGTGTGTGGGGGGGGGGGGGGAGTGATTGTTGGACATGAGTATGGGGGTCACGTGCACACTCATGCACATAATACACAATTTTCTGCTCGCCTGTGCGGTGCAAACCTTCAGAAAAGCAGTTCATTGTGTAGGAGTGAAAGGTGCTTGTCTTTGCAGTATGACTGATCCAGAGCTGCTTTTAAACAATGGGTGGCACTGCTCCCACTTGTCCACACAGGGACCTTTTATAGACAGTTCTTACTTTGTTAAAAAAAACGCCCCTCTAAACCCCCTATCAAACTCAGAACCACCACCAAAAACACACAAACCACCACTCACATACAAGTGCGTATATTTTTGGCCTACACCTATTTGTATGGAGGTAGATTTATTTTTAAAAGAATGCAGAATCTACAGGCTCCTTGATGAACCTGCAAACTTCAGTCAGACCATGTTCCCTTCACATCCCTTCCCTTGCCGCTGCACTATCCAGAACAGTGGGGTGTCATGTTGTGCTGTTGCTTTCACTGGGTCTCGGGAGGACCAATTCATATGCAGCCACAGAAATGTCAAAGAAAACACGAGGCCCTCAAGCAGGGATTTACACAAATTATTCGGTCTTAGTCTTAGGACTGGTTCTAATATTGATTGTCATCAGTTGAAATCAATTCCAACACACTCTTCTGTTTGTTGTTGTGGTCTTCTGAAGATGAGCGACCCATCTGGAGGCATGATTGAGCTATGGGTTCTTTGGGGGCTGACAGGCAGGTGAATTACAAGTTCATTATCACCCCTCCTCCCACACCTGCGATGGACAGATTCTCTCCTGGCTATGAAGCAGCCCATGGTCTATCTCTGACTCCTCTGTTACGTATATCATCAGCACAGCGGACTGGCTTGTATATTGCTTACTTCGTACTATAATATAACATTCTGTTTGCCTGAAAACATTCGTGTGTTCCCATTATGTAATGCTCAGTAATGACCGTTTGAATTGTTGTGCTGCTCCTGCGTGGGGCCAATACCTTTCTACAATGTCATTAATTACACGGTGGAACCTGATACATACACTGTTTAGAAAGCTGTGAGGGGATACCGCCTGTCCTAGCTGCTTCAGGGGGGATTCATTCCTGGGGTGGTCGTTAGCGTTAGCTCTACCCGTTCACAGGATCCCAAACACCCGGGGGGTGGGGGGGGGGGGGAGGCACTGGCTTCAACACTCAGACAGCTGGTAGCAACAGACAGCTCACATCTTCATTCAAATCTATGCAAGGACATCTATTGGAGCTGGGCAATAGGCAATGTAGCAGGATCACTTAAGTGTAGTTATTGAGAGCCTGTGAGCTGTGAGTGTGTGTTAAATAGAGCAGACATGCGCTCACATATTATCTGGTCATTCGTGTTGTTCTCGAATGACCAGGGTCCGGGAGGGGAAGGTGGGCCGGGGGCCGGGGGCCGGGGGGGGGGGGGCAGCGTGACATTTTAAAAGAGGGCCTCATGAGCGTGCCGTGAGTAAATATTGTTGATTTTGGAGAGGGGGCTGCTTCAACAAAAGAGGTTCGGATGGATTCGAGGAGGTGGGATTGATGAATGTTTTGATGGTGGCGTTTTGATAGGGGTAATTTTGACCTGACAGGGCCCAGGCTCTGTCATGAATCAAAATGTGTCAGGCGGGCTCTGGAGATGGAGGGCTGCTCATTGTGGGCTTGACACCCGCGCGAGGGGCCGAGGCTGCCCGGGGTCAAGTGTGACACCTCATTAGAAGTGTGTTGATTTAGTGTGGCCACGGCGCAACAGAGCACCTCCCATGGGGGCTGGAGGGGCGCTTGAGCGGGGGCGAGCACTGGACAGAGAATGGGGGGCCTACTACTCTTCATCCGCAAGGGCTGTCATCTGACAGCTTGCAAATCACGCACCTACGCCTAACACACCATCCTACCCCCCCCCTTCCCCTTTTCATTTGCATTTTTTGAATATGCATTTCTTTATACACAAAGGATCCAGGAGAGAGCGATTTCAGAAATGTGTGCCTAAAATGTCTCTCCTTTTTTTTTTTTAAGGTTGTGTACTACACTGAGTCAGTATTCACCCTCCCATCCCAGAATAATCCTGACCTTTAACCTTTGATTTTTGGGTTGGAAATTGTTCTCTCGTTGAGATTATGTTTGACAATCTGCAGATTATGTTTGACAATCTGCAGTTGGGCTTTAATTTTAGGTAAAAACTGAGAGTGGTTACAATTTCTTTATTTGCCCTTTTCTTTGCATTGTGCTTTGAGCATTGTGCTTGTTAAAAAGATTTTGCTTTGATGTTTATGTAATGCACCCTACGTTTCATTCTATATGTAATACATTTGATCATAAATTAAACTTGGAATTCAGACACAAATTACAATTCCAAAATTTATTTGAGAATGAGATGGACATTCATCAATTATGGTTGCTGTAGTTGCTACATGTTATAGTATATGGTCCAGTACCAGTTCCATCTTACATCACCAACATACCAAATACACCCAAGTGTTTTAACATTTGGTGGGGTTACCTTAATCTAATCTGGGATCTTTATATCCTATGGTCAAACTCTTAACCATAAGACAAAAAATTATTGTTTTAAAATAAAATTACTCCTAAAGCAATCCAAAAATGTCTCCATTCTTCTTTGTGTCTCCCATTTGTTTAGGGAGTTGGTCCACCCCGTCACCTGCTTTAATTACATTATAGTGGTAATTACACCACAAAGCCACACGCTGTCACTGCTGGGCTGTCACTGGGTCTCTGAGGAGCGGCGTCATTGAGGAAATGGGATTTTCCCAGCTATTGCGTCAATTTGATTGCATTGACTGAGGCCTCAGCCAAATGTCATAGCTTATCACTATGCTGGTTCAACCTCTCCTGGCACCACACAAAAGGCATTAAGTAACCCTTTTTACATCAACCCATCATGCATACTTAAATCTGAATGATGGAAAGCGTTGAACTAAATTAGTGGATCACCGAATGCATGAATAATGAATGAATGAGTGAATTCTCATTCTCAGCTACGGTTATTTGTCATTCACTAAATCTAAAAACGGTGTTTTATCATGTTAAAAGGATTGTAATTTACCTGAAAGATATTTTTTACAGAATAATTTTGTCCTATAAACACTTAAATCTTAATTTTCCCTGTCTCTCTTGTTCGCAATCTGTCTTTCTCTGACATATGCATGCGCACACACACACACACACACACACACACACACACACACACACACACACACACACACACAGATAGAGGTGTGGATGGGCCATCTGTCTTTCTTTTTAATGGTATAAATCTGTGAAAGCAATGAAGGCTTCATAATGTTTTACATGGTACCCTCTAAGCACTGCCTAATAAACGCACGCTGCAGGGCAGGTTGTGTTCAGTTGGGATGTTTATCCTGTTTTATGTTTGGCATGTGCGCCAAACAGTAACAGAGAGATATGTTTTTGTCATCCACTCACTGATCAATCCCTCGATGCGAGAATGAATGATTTATGAATGCTGCTGTATGTCACAGTCCACTTTTGTTGCCTTTCAGTTTTTACTCATTAGTCTGAATAATAACTGTCACTAATTCAAGCTGTTCTCCAATGGCTTTTTGAATAGAGAGAGGCGAGAGAGAGCGCAAGAGAGCGAGGGAAGAGAGAGGCCTGAGAGATTAACTCTAGTGAGCTCACTCTGTGAGGCCCAGGAACGGCTGAATATTGTTCTAGTGCTAGGGAGGCAGGGAGGCAGGGAGGGAGGAGGGGGTGGGGGGCAGAAAGGAGAAATGAACTTGATGATCTCAGGGGGGCGAGAGGGTGGGGGTGGGGGGATTGCCATTCCTTGCTCCTGACAATCAAAATTAGATTGGCCAGCACTGTGTCAACACTGGGCCCAGCTAAGGCACGACAGGGGAGGGAGTGGGGGGGGGGGGGGTCCCCCCCGCGGGTTTTTGAGAGTTTGCCATGTGAACTATGGAGACCCCACAGTGCCTTTCACTGACTGCTCAGGCCTCAAAGAAATCCACAACCGTCTTTATTTGCCATCACTGTAACCAATGCTATCTCTACGCAACTTCTATATTTTGGCCGTTGTTGCTGTTTTACTGTTGCCATGTTTCATGGAATGTAAATCTGTGACGCCTGAAACACAGAATGTGAAGTCCTAAAGCCCCGTCTTTATAAACCCAGTATGTGTAAGAATAACTTGGGGACAATGATAAATGTTATGCTAACAATTATCAAATATATAATAATCCTCTATGACATAATTATACTTGTGTAGTATGATACCATTTATACTTATCTGATGTTGTTAATAACTGTGTTCCACGTTATATACATACAGTATTACTTCCAAAGCAATCCAAAAATGTCATAACCAAGCAACACAAGAAAGAAAATTTGAAATAAAAGGTGAAGTTCCTGTATACAGTTATGCATACAGGCAATTAACCTCAGTTCCTCAGCAAACTTTTATATTTGTTGGTTTCGTTTATTAGATTTTTCCTTTGTTCCCTGGGACATTATATATCATGTACATTTGTGAGGGGAGATTAGGATTAAGTTGACAGGGGTTGTGTTTTTGGAAGTTCAACTAGTGACCGGAAATTTTTCAGTTGGGTAACCCGTACCGGGAAGGGAGAGAGAGCAGCTGTGTCCTCGCATAACCCCTCAATGTCTTATTTTACAGCAGAACGTATTATACCACAAGGGCTGACTGAGAAACTGTCAAGTGCTCCACACTGCATGTCACACACACACACACACAGAGGCTCTTCGCTTCACACAGCGGTTTGTAGAAGGCGTCATCTATTGTTATTGAGATGGAGGAGGAATTTTAAAAATAGGAAGATACAGGATTATGAGCACCAGAGTACAGAGTACAGAGAGGTACAAAATGGTTTGTTTTTAAGCTCTTCATAAGTGCTGGGTCCTGTTGTTGCCAAAAAGGAGATGTCCGGCTGACTTTCAAGTAATCACAGACTGCTGTGAGAAGCATTCAAAATAAGTGCACGGAATGTGCTCATAAATGGAAGAAAGGGGGGGCGGGGGGTGTTGTCAGTCATTATTGAATTATACACTCAGGAGAAACAAAGAGACCTGGTATTTAGCTTTAAACACATTTTTAGTTAAGTATAAAGTTGTTTGCAAGTTTACTAATACGCATGTAAAAAAATGATTGTTTGGATCCCTGCTGCTCTATAGGCCTAACTATAAACGTTGAATAGATAGAACAGTTAGGTCTGTATTTTGTTTGGACAAAGATGCACCAATGAGGAGAATACTTTGGATGGCAGTGCTGATATGTTGTAAAATATTTTGTACTTGTAATATTTAAGTAATAATATAAGTTTACTATTAACTTTACTATATAAGTAATGATGTTCTTCCTTTTAATTAGGTTATACTATTATCTAAATAGTATGTATACTATTTATCTAAACCCATCCTCAAACGCATTATTCCCACATTGATACATCATTCAAACTTGTACTAGCGACTAATGGCTACCTTGATTTGGCCCATGGCAACATGACATAGCTGGGATGAAGCCTGCTCTGAACCAGATGGTGCGCCAGGAGCACAACAGATGTGAGTGATACCTGTCATTCAAGTGATGTGGGCTCCAAGCTAAAATGCTCACCTTATGACCCCTAATTCCATTTGAAAATAAGAACAATAACACAGATGGAAGTACTGTAGCTTCTTAGTGTTGAGATGACTGGGGCGGTTTTTGTGTGGGGTCTAAGGGTCTAATTGATTTTGTTGTGTCAAAGAGCTACTTTCTCCCCACGCACAATGCATAATCATTTAAAATATTTCCAATATTTTATTTGAATTTCTATGCCCCATTGTTAATAAAAGATAGAGGAGGAACAAATCATACATTCAGAAACAGAACAACCAATATGACAAGATGGAATTTGGTAAAAGTAAAACAAAAAGCATCATCTGAAAAGAAATGATAATACATGAAACAGAGTGAAACAGAATCTATATTTCAATTCACATGCACAATAACATTTGTTCAGAGGGTAGAACAGCAGCTCTGTTTGCAGGAAAGATATAATAATTCAAGCTGTTGGGGAACATTTTTGAGACAATTTGCTCATTGTGAAATGCTGATGACATGATACAATACATTGTATCAACTTGATATTTTGATTGTGGGGATCTAAATGTAACCAAAAAGAAACAATTTATTTTTAACCATTTTGGAGTATGGATGATTATAGATTGTTATATGGTTTATAATGTCCGGTTTAATTCATTATAACTCCACACTTGAGGGTCCCGTATATTTTATTGCTGTGAGCTAGAAGAACAACCCCCCCCCCAAACTGTGTTCAGTCGCTGAGCCAGACATAAAGGTGTCACTGCTTGCTGTGTCTAGCAATTGAAGCTATTCAATGCTGACCCCAATTTACCTTCTTTCTAGACTTTATGGCCATAATTGCTGCAATTATAGGCCTAAATGCACCAACCCCCGGCCCTGTGTCTTTAGAGTTTTTTGTAGGATGTCCAATATCCCCATGGTACTGTAATTTACACAAAACTCAACATTTGTATTTCCAAATGTTTGTATTTAATGCAACATATCAGAGTTGGCTATGCTGCAGTTGTTGAGGTTTTAGGTGGAGTATACAGTACAACTGTCAGCACAATATGAGAATCCTCTCAATAGGCCTACACTTGCTTGTGTGACTGCTGTATATCCTATGTGATTAATTGCGCATGGTATATTGACAGAGGACAGTGTGAATGTTTGTTTATGTCGACGGAGAACTTGTCAAAAGGTTTATGTCACTGCTGGCACGAGTCTCGGGCTTGTACTGGGGTGGTCTTTGTCCTGTGTTCATGGAAAACTCCACTCTCACTCTCATTTTGTCTACTGATTGTCTAAATTAGGTTGATGAGAGGCCCTGCATCAAGTCCCATATTAATTGGGTCATGTTGCATCTCATTTGACGAATAATGGCTGCCCAAACCAACACTAAACCTTTGTCTTCAGAACTCACACTGTTTTACCAATTAGGCTCTGAGCGAAGCTTCTGGATGCTTTTTAAACCACTGGATGCCACCATGGGTTTAGGTGAAAGTGTGAAAATATAACGTCATCCAGAAAAACGCAAAGCTACGCTGGAATTCATAAGCAATGAACCGCAAATTCCATAAGCTAAATAAATGATTTATTGTACAAAAAAAAAAAGACAGTAAATAAACAACGTATGGTAAAAATAACAATTGAACAGTTATTCATATGCACAACCATTAAACTACAAAGTTGGGGTGATTTTACTACACAAAGGATAGAGGAGTGGGAAGGGTGAGCGGTGAACCAGTCCAAAACATCATAAATGTCAGCATTTGGGAAATTATTTACATAGTCTTTTTTGTTTTACTCTCATATATTTATATGAAAACACTCTCACACATATCAGTATACAAACACTAAATGCAACTTCTCTACAGCTTTAACCCGAGTCAAGCCATAGTTGTGGGCACTGCTAATTATTTCTTTTGATCAACATACATCACCAGAGCCGCTAACGTCAGTCACTCTTTCCAACGCCAGCTGTCAATAACTCAATCTGCACCTGAGAGCAAGGGGACCCTGTGGCTTTAGTCGGCATTGTTTCTTTTCTTTCTTTTTTTGGATTTCTTCTGGGTTACATGTTTTTGCACAGATTAATTTATGACAGAATCTCACATTTTAAAAAAGCAAGGGTTTTAGAATGCTAAAGTGAGGTAGACGTACTTTGAAATGCATTATAATGATATTAATAAATAGACAATTGACCAGTTAAATTGTTTCCAACCACTGCCCCTAACACTTTTATTTTCTTCCTTTGAAATATTCTAGCATATTTTTGCTATTACAACAATTACAGCACATAACATGTCATCCTCTACTTTGGCTAACAATCCCTGGATACACCCCCATTCTCACACGGGTGCTTTCACTTAAAACACACACAAAGGCAGACCATGTCTATGTGAGACGGTCAACATGTTGTTAAAGTCAAAAGGACATTGTTTCTCTATAGTGGAAGTCGATGGGAGGGCCATTTCCAGTTAAAGCGTTCTATTTTCATCGATCCGGACACTTATTTTATTTTTTACACACAGCTCATCTCACCCAGAGTGGCCTTTCAGGCCGGCGGTACGTCCTGGTCCCAGGTTGGATAGAAGTGGTTCAGACCAAAGTCAGGAACACGTGATGGTATCAAAAGAAGTCACAACCCCTCTAGTTTGTCCACATGGTTTATCAACAGAAGCTTGGATAGTTCTTTATTCTCTACTGTACAAGCTCTCTTGTGCTTGGCAAAAACACAAACAACACATCGCCTCTTTACTCCATGAACGTCCCATAGTGCAAAATTTATTGTTGGTAAGGTAGAGTACCCCAAAAAGGTTTTTTTGTACCCCTTTTTTTAATATATACATATATAATTTATATATAATGTCAGAAGGCTCTTCCTTTATCCAACAGCATAGTGCTTTCGTTTACAACAAAGGGATATCTTTGCTTTGACATCCAGGAAACAAGACAGACTTCAAGCTTACAAATCTACTCTATGTTCAAGCACTTCCAATAATTTTTCATGTTAACAATACGGCTGAGGTTGCGTCAGGTGTGGGTGAGTGGAATAGAATCCCCATACTAAGAATAGCTCCATTTCTCCTGCATGTGCGATGCGGTTCTACACGAGCTGCAAAAAAAAAAAAAAAAAAAAAAGATATATTTTATCCATAAAAAGCCGTTCTTTCCATATACAGTTCCATAGCACAAAGACTTTTCTCAAAAACAAAGGGTCACATACAGTAGCTTCTGCTAGTTTGTAGTTTAGAAATGTATTTTTGAAACACTTACAGAACTGCAACACGTGGAAAATGAATGTAATAACTTGGACCTATTCAATTCAAAATGTGTTGAATATTGGCACACCTGTGCAGTTTTAATGTCAGCATAGCATTATAACTATATTCTTCTTTAGTGATGGCTTTGTAACAAATATGAATACGTGACACCATCCACCACAGTCCTATTCTATGAAACATTTCATGTCCTGATTTTAACCTTTTAATGCATCAGTTAGGTCAGTTAAAATGAAGGGAGGCTTGAGACTTGAAATCCCTGACGACAAGAAAGTTCTAGTCCCTTGTTATCGTAAGAGTGCATCCCACTGCAGGCCAACGCTGTGCCCTTTTCACAGACTGGCCCAAATATGCTCTTGTTTAAGAACCTCAACTGGCACTAGAATATTAGCTAATGTAGCATGTAGGAACACATATATATCAACTGACCTTTACTCGTCCGTTTTTAAAGACTAGCGTAAAAACGGCATAAACTATTCTCACTTCTTTTTGTGTTTTACAAGACTACAAATAAAAGAAGATCAAAGTGACTGTGAAAGGATCTGGACACTTGGGAATGTCACACTGTGGTGTTGTACATAAACAGAGGCCTCGGGTGTGGTCTTTTCCATTTCTAGAACACATCTCTGAACAATGCTAAGGCCGATTTTGGATTCGTTCTAACAGCACTCGTGTTGCTCTGTAACCAATGTAACTCTTCACCTCAGGACCAACATTTTTTTGCTGTTTAAGAAAAAAAATAGCGTAAATACTCTTGCTGTCTTGTTCCCCTGTGCAGGACGCTTCACAAAGAGAAAGGTCTTGAGAAAAACAAACCACAAAACAAACAAACATAACATAGTTTTGTTCTTATATACCATTTTCTGAAGCTGCGTCACAAACACACCACCCTTCATTCGCTCAGAATGAATTTCTATCACAATCCCTTTCGCTTCATATTTCATTTATACCTTTTTTACATTTTGAATAAATTGAAGAATTGGCAAAAATGGAAGTCCAGAGGAATGTCTCGTGGCGGAGGAACAGTGAAATATTTTGCCAAGGAGTGGATTCTGGTACCAGGGGAGAGCTCCGTAAGGGTTTTGGGTATGATGCAATGCTGACTGTACACATGTGCGTGCGTCTCTTCCTTGCGACCTAAGAGCAGCCACATCTATCCACCACCATGCCGGGGATCTTGCCGTGGATGATCTGTTGCTTGTCATTGAAATAGAGCATGTTAATGGGGGACATCTTGGTCGGGGTGCAGCAGGGCCCCGCGGAGCCTCGTGGGTTGGCGTGCTGCACAAGGTGGGTGTGCGGGTACTTCTGCATGAACATGTACTCGCACTGGCCGGAGCAGTAGTTGGCCTTGTAGCGCTTGGGGGCTATGATCCAGTCCCAGCCGAAGGCCTCGAAGTCCACCGTCAGCGGGTAGCGGCAGCAGCGCGACTCCATGGAGTGCTCGTCGCAGTCGAGGCCGAGGTTCCTCCTGGAACGCTTGGTCGTCTCGAGAACCTTCACTTCCAGGAACGGCTGCTGGAATCAGGGGGAGGGAGAGGGGGTAAGGTGAAGGAAGAGAGGTGGTTATAAGAGTTACACTGGTTGTAAGACCAATAACACCACTAGAATCGGCTTTAAGTTTGAATTTAAAATTTAAAGTTCAATGCCTTCATTTTATGCAAATACAGTGGAATTATCTGAAAAGTAAATCTTATGGAAAGGTAAATGAAAGGTAAAATAGTTTTAATCACAGAATTTGAAGTTTCATTTTTATTTCAATTACCAATACAATTTACATGTACCATTAGAGCAAATGTTAGCCGGTCTTATGTTATGTATGTCAAAGTTATGAAAGAGATATTTTTTTTGCAATGTTACAATGGAACATGTTGCAATGGAATGCTATTGAAAGCAACTGTAAATATAAAGCAAATATAGCAAATATAAAGGACATGAATTAAAGGGAATTTAATTAAAAAGTATATGCAAAGTTAGTAAACGTCTCCCTATTAAAACTACATTCTGTAGGCAGTTGGAATTGGTGCATTATTTTGTTGAATACAGTAAATGCTTTTGGTTTGGTTGTCATTCGAAGATTATACTGTATCAGTTAGGCTAGAAATCCATTTAAAAAGGTGCTGTAGGTAGGATTTAAGAGCTATAAATTGAGTGTAATTTCTGCCATAGACATTTGACATCCATCAGTTACTGTATCAGTGAGTGAAATGCTCTGTGAGGGTGCATTCACACTTGGTCCATTTTGCTGATCCAAACTCGAATGTGATTACTCCCCCCTCCCTGTGCCCCCGCTGGTCTCTGTTCACATTGCATTTTTTTTATGCAAACTCTGGTCCGTTTACGTCATCAACACAAGGTACGTGCAGCCAATGTGGCAAAAAGGAGGAAAAATCATCAATCAAATACAAATGGACAGTTGTACCGTATTTGCTTTTTTATTTATATTTTTGTTAATGTGTCAGTATCAGCCACAACATAACCATGTTCGGCATTCTGAGTACATACATGCGTCCCGCTGGCTGAGAGTTATGCTTGTGACCGCCAAACAAACAAATGAATACACGTCATCAATACCGGTAGCATTTACTTCCTGGTTTTAGATCGGATAGCGTCCACACCAATGCATACCACACTGCAGTTCAGGTAAAAAGGTATTCCAGACCCAAGTTTTCTGGCGAAACCGGGTCCAGTCCCGGGTGCACACTCTAGTTCGGCAAACTGTGTTCGGAACTAACGGTTCAAGTGGACCCAAAAGCTCTACTGTGAATGTACCCTGAGAATATCTGCACTTGTTGATAGCCCCTGCCTCTATATAAGTTGAATTTTTGATGCCACCCAAAAGAATTCAGACGAATCAAAGTGGTCCGGCGAATCACCTTGCCTGTCAATCACATGGCACTTTACAATTGCAGATCAACAGGCTCCAGAGGGTGGAAGCAGAGGAGGTGGGTTTTTGGGTTGTTGATTTTAAAAATCGTACTCTCTTTCGTTCTTTTTTAGCTAGATCTCGTTGCAACTCTCAAATCCTACCTACAGCAGCTTTAATGGTTCATCTATCTATAAAACCATGACTCATTATTGCCAGATATTGTATATTTCATCCAGTTTTAAATAAAGTGAATTGGATATGCTTGACCCAGCACGAGTGTGCAAGAAAACATGCAAAAACACACTGAGCGGAGCAGTTCACTGCACAGGTCTGACCACACAGTGCACAGTACAAGCTGCACTAATTAGAGTCCTGTCCTGATCTAAATGTGCTGTTTGTTATGCATGAAGTAGATCCACAGTGACTAAATCGTTTCAGAGCCCAATCCATTTGCTAGATGACCTAGCTAAAACTTTGCTGGACTCTAGTATCTGACTACAATGGCTGGGCTGGGAGTGGGGTGGCTTAAACACAAGCACATAAGCTACACTAAACTTCTCATATAATAGTGAATCTGACTCACACCACAATTTGTAGGTAGGAGGCATCAAAAACAATTACCTCTTACTAATCTTACAATGAGAGAAATAACTTTGATTATGGATTGAACATTACATGATAATTAACTAGTAGGGACATAAATTAGTTTGTTAATATTTCCTGGGTGCTATCCCGTCAATAACAACCACAATCATACTGTTCTCATAACAATGAAAACAAATGCCAGTAATAGCAGAATAAATGAGTTTAGAATAGCTGTTGCTTTTTAAGCAACATGGTTTCACAGACTACTATGAGTACATTCCTTACATGTATGGCCCAGTGCATCCCATATATGGCTAAACTGATCCATTACCCAGCAAGTCATCTGCAAGCAGCCATAACCTTGACCTCTGGGCAACGTAAGAGGAGCAAATATTTTCTTTGGTGTTTGTTTTACAAAGCCTCCCTCTCCCCACAGTGAATCCAGCTGGGCCTGAGCACAAGTTTTTATGACGCATTGAAAGAGGAAATAAACCCAAAGGGCAGAGGGGTGAAGCCGTGTCAGCTTGTCTTCTGGGCTTTTGTTGTAGAAAAAAGGTTCCTTGAAAGAGATTGACTCTTTGCTTGTTGTGCTTCTCTTTATTTTTGTACACATGCCTGCGTCTCTGATGTTTTGTTTTATGTCCTTAAGAAAAACAGTGGTTTCTGCTGGGTGGTCAGAGGGCAGCGTTTTATTGGCCAGCACACCAGAGCTGACCTCCAGTACCTGTTGTGAACACCTGACCCAAATTAGCACTTAGTAAACATTTGCAGTTACTTAACAGGCATTGCTGGCCTACATAATTCAAACAGAGAAATTGTATGACACGTCAGTGCTGGCAAGCTGCTCTCCTTGGATAGGTGTCTGTCATCAGGTTTTGGTAAAAAATATGACCTCAATACCTATAGCAAGGTATAAATCAAGTATTTCTACGTCTAAAAAGTTTAGCTTCTGTCCAATGAATTAGTAGTAATTTAGCATTTGTGACCAAACCTAGACATATTCACAGTTTAGTCCACAGAACTGCTTAAGATCTTAAGCTAAAACTATTCAGAATTTAAGGACAATACAATATTGTTTGTTCCTATTTTGACATTCTAAAATAGGACCGTATTAATCCCAGAGGAGACGTTTGGGTGTTATTTTTGTTAACACTCCAGCCTATTAAACTGCCACTTGCTGCAGAGCAGCTAGTGCTAAAGACGTCACGTATAATGGGTACACTAACCAAGGTGTCACAACAAGCTGTCAACACATGGCTATAGAACGCCCATGGGTGGACAGCTTTTTAAGCAAACACTGAGTGAGTATATGTGTGTGTGTGTGTGTGTGTGTGTGTGTGTGTGTGGACATGATGATGCTATACAGGAAAAATAGTGGGATGCGAAATTATAAAACAGACTTTAAAGCCCCTTTTTGTCTAAAAAACACAGATGTGTGAACATGCTATAATGTAGTTAATGTGTTAATATTTAAGGTTGTAAAAAGCATATGTTGACATAATTCATGTGATGGGTACTGCGTTGTTTATAAATGAAAAATGAACATGTAAAATTTATATTTTTTTAATTTTTATTTACAATTGTTTTTTAACTAGTTTTTAATAAATCTTTACGTTTAACGTGTCAGAACTCATGGAGAACCATGGAGGAAGTGAAAGTGTGATGTGTGGTTGAAGCCGTGGTGTGGAGCTGTGGGACACTATTGGTCCCGCCCTGGTCCCAGGGCCAGGTCTGAGGGTGCTTACCAGTCCCTCCTCCCCGGGCCTCAGCGAGGTGACGGCCAGATCGTTGCCGCTCTCGTCGAAGGCGTTTATGTCGATACCCCAGTTGGTGTGCGGCTGCTTGAACCAGTTCTGCAGCACGTGCTTAAAGTCAATGCTCTGCCAGTGGCCCACGCGAGAGCTGAGCTCGATCTTCAGCGAGCGGATGCGGATGTGCCGGCTGCCCTGCTCCGTGACCGGCTTTAGGCGGAGGATCTGCAGGTAGACGGTGGAGGTCTGCTGGAGGGGCCGCAGGTACACCCACAGCTGGGCCTTTAGCACCTTGGTGAACATCAGCTTGGGGCTGAACTTGAAGAAGCAGCAGCTGGGCTTTCCGTCTACCTGGACCAGTGGCTCCGCTGTGGGACACAGTGATTTCATATACGTCAGATTTATAAAAGATGATCCACTAAGGGATGTTTTAGACCAAAAAACTATTAAATATACGTCAGATTTATAAAAGATGATCCACTAAGGGATGTTTTAGATCAAAAAACTATTAAATATACGTCAGATTTATAAAAGATGATCCACTAAGGGATGTTTTAGACCAAAAAACTATTTAATATACGTCAGATTTATATAAGATGATCCACTAAGGGATGTTTTAGACCAAAAAACTATTTAATATACGTCAGATTTATATAAGATGATCCACTAAGGGATGTTTTAGACCAAAAAACTATTTAATGTACGTCAGATTTATATAAGATGATCCACTAAGGGATGTTTTAGACTAAAAACTATTTTGTATACATACAAATATATCTCTTAAATATGTTTCAAACCATGTCAGTTGTTTCATAGGTGCAGAATGAGCATGGCAGAATTTTACTCTGCCATGGAGGTTGCCATGTAGCATTGGCACAGCTACACCAGTAGGTGAAAAACTGGTTGGTGGACCTTTAAGTATGCAGAGTAATGGTTTTCTGCTTGAAGGGACAGTGCATGGGGCATTTGCATGTGCCTTGGACATGCATGCAAACAGAATGGTGGAGCACCTTTTGCTCTTTTTCTTTTCCACCGAGGAATTTCATGGTGAATGGCTGGCACTCTTCTCTACTCCTCCCCCAACAGAGCTCTTATTGAGGTTTCCGAGCTGACGTCAAAGGTCACGTGATTTTTGGACCATATTGGAGGTCAAAACATCTGTTGACATCCAATAGTGACACACCTGCAGTTGAATACGATCTTCCTATATCAAGTCTTTTAAATAACTTGGATATCTCAAGTAAGACAAGATACCAACAGAAACTCAATAAGGCTTGAATATACAATCCATACTCTTTACCAAAATTTGACCTCCAAAATGGCGGTCAAAATGGCGTTCACTGTTATTATGGGAACAGTGGGAACAGTGACGAAGGTCGGAATCCTCAATAGGCTCAAAATGTTCTCTACTCCTCATTCTACATTCAAGTGCTGCAGGAGCAATCATTGTTATCATTCTATGGTATATTATTTTCTTCTATCTTTCTTCCCCTTAAAACCAAATTACAAATTATTTGTTATCAAATTATTTATGCACTATTTTTAGTACACAAATAACAAGACAACATATCCATTTATTTTCCTAAACAGGTAACGGGTGTTATTTTTTTATTTTCTGTACATGTGGATTATGAATTAGTAACTAAAACCAATCAATATGGTCTTTGGCATTTTAACTTAGATTTACTTATTTACGTATAGGATTAACAAAACACAATGGGAAAGATTTAATAGTTAAAAGAAAGAACAGGATAAACAGAAAGATTAAGATGATGTGTTTCCCTTACAGTTATATCGTCTACTAAGTTAGATTAGCGATTACATCAGGGCTGGAAGAATAGCTACATTTGCATGTAAAAACAAGGATCAGTAACGGTGGCCAGTAGCCAGATGGTCACCTTAGATTCCCATGGGTCAGTCATAATGAAATGGTTTAGTCTACCTTATGAAAAACAACTCTAAAACACCTTCAGGTTTTAACGGCTGACCCTACAGGAAGTGTATTTATTATGTGCGTTTGGATGTAGGTTTGATGTACATCAAACCACACAAGGTATTAAAACGGACAGATGTATTCCTATCATGGACCTCATCTCTGGGCATTTATGTTTGGCACCACATGTCAGATCTGAGCAGTTGTTAATTTACATAGACCTCCATCTGAAATAATGACATCCATCCGTTGCATTCATACATTCATTTCCATGTAAAGCATTCATTTATTAAGGGAAATTTATTCTGCCTTTATCTGGCCTGCTGAGTACAATAGAATATATAATCCCCTATTTTCCTTAAGCATATGTAATACTGTGCAAGATCTAACCAAATAAAGACGTATGTTTTTTTCCCCATCATTTAACACAGAATGGAGAGTTGTTGCTCCATTAAAAAAACTGTATGGACCTGTCAATCACCGCAAAATCTGAGGTTGCTCAGGCAACCTGCAACTGCTTCCTGGGTCAAAAGGTTATTTGGCACCTCGGCCTAGTTAAGAAATGGGATCAGGGGTCAAAACCGTCAGGCTTTTTACATCTCCGGGGTGCTGGGGAGGGGCAGTCCTAATAGCCAGATTGAGTTTGAAGGTCAAGGTCGCCCCCATGGCAATGGTAATATGTCTTTGTTTAAAGCAGTCCTGCTCACAGAGAGTCACTGGACGTTTGTGAACCCCAACAGGACTGAATCAACTTCAACTTGTTTTTGTTTTTAACTGGGGAGAAGAACCCCCAGCCAATGGAGGATTGTTTATCGAATTTCAGTTGAGCAGCAGAGAACAAGGAGCAGCGCTGTTTTCTTACACTAAACACTAAACGTGAGGAACAGATGGACTATCCATTAGACGAGTCCAAGGAAACATTGACTAAGGGCCAAGCCGGGGACAGACGCAGTCCTTCAGCCTGTATTTCAAGGGACAGTCATTAGCGAGTGTAAATCATACAAACAATATGTCAATGTTCCTTCTAGTGGGTTGCTGAGGTCACGGCAATTACCGCGGGTGGTGTTGTGTCCGCTCATCAGCGCCAGGCTGGAAATGAATGATTCTGCAGTTCACTCTGCTTGTAGTTGTGGTTACTACTTGTTGCTGTTATAAGCGCAGACTTGGACGGACATTCGAGTGATGCCACTGCTGACCGTTGCTTTTCCCCCGGCTGAAAGCAAAGTGGCAAAACAAAGTGCAGTTCAGTACAGCAGGCCCGCCGCCAGAGCTCCGAGAAGCACACCCCGTAATCCGAGATGCGGAGTCCGTATGCCAGCGTCCGCTGAGGACCCCGGTCATTAAACACACATGCACCACATATGAGCTCCATCATGCTAAACAATGAGAGCATTGATAGGTAAAAATCTATTTGTGCGTTTATAGAGCGCGTGTATAGCAAACCATGGGGGAGTGAAGCCTAATTGCAGCTTATAGGTTTGCAGAACATTCTGCCGGCATTAAATGAACAAGGCTGGCTTGTAAAGAACGACAAAAGCCAATGGGACACTCCGCCATGCCGGACCCTACCGCAGCCTATATAGCTGGCTTATTTTACTGCCCCTGGAGCGCAGTACCCTTTATATTGCTTCATTTCCTATACAGCTCACTGTATCAGTCAGTCAAGGCTCGCTTTCTCTCATTTCTAACACTCTATATAAAACTTAGACTTTGCATAGAGCACCACCTACTGGAGAATTTACACCTCCTGCCAACATGAATTAGATTATGACCTTGTGTTTTACCTCGCAATGTAAACTAAGGGAAGTATGGACAGAGGGTATGTCTTTCCAGTGGGTACAGGGTTGTTCAGTTCACTTCCTCGTGTTTTCACTGTGATTCATTATTTCAGCAACCTATTTCCCTGTGGTATAATTGAAGCATATGCGGCGGATTTTACTGCCAAGCATACGGCAGGCCTGCAGGTGAGCTAAGCGAACATCTGGCTGGTTCGTTCCCTGGGTACCTGCTCCACAGTTAGCCCGGGGGCCTTCTATATGCTCCTGTAAGAGGAGAGTTATAGGAGAGTATAGGGGTTTATTCACCATGCCATCTGTCTTTTCCAGGATCAACGAGACTGTTTCAAAGTGAAACACTTTATAATGACCAGTGGAAAGTAACACAATGTAGGGCACGTGAACATGGCCAAAGACACAGGTAGAAGACAGAATCAATGACGTGGGTAAACAGTGTAAAAAAACAACACATTTAACAAATCATGTTTGCACTCTACAATATTGAACAAAGGGCGAATTCTATGTTGGTTTCCAGCGGAAATGCAGGCCGACACATGGAAGATCATAACACATAATTGGGACCACAGACATTAAACCATACATTGGGCCACAGCAAACAATCTTCGACTCTTCACAATGACACTACTAACTAATGTTAGCTACCCTGCCAAGTCATTTTCAAGCACATGAGAAGATGTCCTAGTACAAACATGTACTACCTGCTATGATGTTTAGCTTGCCCCGTACCAGAAGCCATTAGAACTTCTGCAAACTGCTGTTTCCTGTGCAAACATGTGCCAGAGCACAATACATGACAATCAACTGAAAACACACAGCTAAAGTACGGGGTGGGGAGAGAAATGGTCATCTATTGTTAATGTCCAGTTTGTTAATTTCATTCTATAACATGCATTTCTGTATATATATATATATATACACATATATACATACACACACACACACGTGTGTATGTATGTATATAGATAGATAGATAGAGTTTTTTTCCTTTCTTAATGGGAAATGCAAATGTGCCATTTTGTGGTGAGTGTGTGTTTGAGAGCCTTGCTGTTGAATAAATGTGACTCTAGGGTATCCCCATGCACCGCAGCATATTAATCATCGTGACACGTTCACGACCCTTCTAATAAGACAGGGGCCACAGTGCACCCCCTCAAACATCCCATCCCGAACCAGCCCCACTCCCTCTTTGTCTCTCGGCCAGTCCCAAGGGACACAGGAGGGTGTTGGGGGAGGCAGGGCTCGAGGTTGGGACGGAGGAGAGGGGGGCGGGGGTGGGGGGGGGTGAAGTTAGACCCCCTCATTCAGAACCCCTCCCCTGGGACAACGACCAGCACAAAACTCCTATTAGGACTTAGCACAGTAGCCCCCCAGGAGCAACAAAAGACATCTCCTAATGCCCCCTGTTCTAGTCCAGTGAGCACACCTACACACACACTCTCACACACACACACACACACACACACGCCCCAAACTGACTCAAAACGGAGATGGGAAGCTTGCGGTCGTTTATACGGATGTGTATATTTTCAAATTGTGAACAGTGTTAAACCCAAAGGCCAAACACACAGTGATGGAGCAACATTTATTATGCACACTAAGCCGCAATGACAGCTGGACGGCAGGGAGCTTGGTTGTGTCACTGCGTGCGTGTGTGTGTGTGTGTGTGTGTCTGTGTGTGTGTGTGTATCAAACGTGTATGCACTAACTCAAGAGATTATTTGCTACGTCAACTGATGCCACTTAATTCCCAGACCTTTCTGCTGAATACAGCAGGTAGATGTTTTTGCTGAGACAAATAAACAGACGTTAACAGAGGCACAGGTTCCTCTCTACACACAACATTGCTGTCCGCTTTTAATTTTGCATGTTCAGATTAGAAAGAGAAGAGGATTACTGCTAAAACCTAATGTCTCTACAAATAGGGTGCTGGCAACCCTTCATCGTTCTGAGGTGGGAGTCTGTTGTTTTCATTGTTAAATCCCATGTTTTCTTTCTGCCCGGTACAGTTTGGTGTTTACCTTACTTTACTACATGTATTCATTCATTCCTATACCCACTCTAGGAAGAAGTACAAATCTGGAAAGTAGCTTTTAAAGGTCCAGTGTGTAATATTTCTGAGGATCTAGTGACAGATATGCAATATAAGATCCAAACTATGTTTTCAGTGGTGTATAAAGACCTTATATAATAAACCATTATATTTTCATTACCTTTGAATCAGCCATTTCTATCTACATAACCGCGGGCACCCCTTCTATGGACGTCGCCCTGTTGCGTCGTCATGTTTCTACAGTAGCCCAAAGTGGACAAACGGCTCTACAGAGCACGTTGCATCACTACCTTGAAAGAGAAGCAGCAGAAGAAGAAGAGGTTGTACTCTAACTACTAGGTAGTAGTAGAAGTCCTCT
>JAOEHI010000020.1:4336817-4346906 GCA_025447815.1 Percopsis transmontana
GTAGCTTCTCCTTCGTGTTTGCAAAGGGAGGGGTAGGCCGTGAGTGACTGGCTGTTTACAATTCGCAACCCTCACTACTAGAAATTACACACTGGACCTTTAAGTTAAGTTAGGTTGAGCTTGCCTTAAAGTTTTTCTGACTTACAGTATTTGTATATTTACTTTTGTCCCAATTTACTGTATTTGGCATACTAAGTATTTTTGATAATGTTTGACATGAGGGGTATGGGGCTCCGTTATGAGCAACTAACATACCAACAACAGACTAGAGGCGATACAATTCTGTTTGTAATATATAACACAAAATACATCTTCTTAACACAATCAAGGTACTGTAGGTATGGTTAATAAAGAAGACGCTAAGGGAACCACATGCCACATGCCATCAATATGTGTTCTATCAGGCTGAAATATTATTTAACCGGACATTGTCTATGAGAACTAAAGTTAAAACCAATGATTAACTGTAACGGAGTACTATCCGTTATAAATACAGTACATTGTATGCATTATATATAGTATAAGCATAACTTTGGAGGTAAGCAAATAAAACCGCAGTCTGAAAGTTATTACGTTATTTTCACACATGCAAAAATGTGAAAAAAGGATTTTCCGTTCGGCTCAGAACTGAAGGCAAGGGTTTGCACCCAGTGTTAATGGATGTGGCCAAACAGGTGCCCGCTACTTGGATGCCAGTCACTTGACAGCTTCCATACAGCATGGCACTCTGTGCTCCTGCATTCTCTCACTGCTGCTGCACATTACGTGAATCCAACTTGGCCTGCGTCCCTCAAGAGCATTTAGACAGCGGAGGCACTGCGCTGGCCAGAGCATAATTGACTTCCTGAGGTGATGTGCAGAAATGCAGCCCCAGGTGGCAGACAACAGCAAGAACGCTGTGCTCTCATCGTGACAGAAGAGAGGCTGATTACATTTTAATGTGGACAATCGCGGTGTGACCTGCCGTTAGCGGTGCATCCCTGCCAGGATGTCAGCCAGCTTTGTGCCCACGCAGCATTTCCTCTGCTTAAATGCCTTTCAGGATTAATGGACTCCTCACACGGCGGCCACACAGCCCCTAAACGCATCCGTCAATAATAATCCCCTCAATGATCTCCATTTTAACTTCTTCTCTCCTCCTCTAACACCCCCACCACCCCCACCCCACCGTGCCTCCCCTCGAGTTCCTACACGGGGCTTAATTACTGGTGTGAAGTAATTATTTCCTTTATTAGTGAAACGTAACATCTGTTGTGGGTCTTTTTAATTGTACCTATAAAACGCTTCCATGATTTCTGTCCCTTTAGGATAGGACAGGCCTGCTTGTTGCTCCCTGCGGACCTGCTGCCCCCCCCCCCCATCCCAACACACACACCTCTTTTTACTGTTGGTGTGGGCTACAATGTGCATAACAGCACCCTATAGTGGGGGCAGACGTTAAAGCATTAAGGTAGTCTTAGGGGCGGTTTACAGTATACTACGGGAGCGGCCTTCTACGTTAGGATCAGCTCTTGGTGACTCATTTTGAAGTACATAACACCGCCTGACAGGTGCTAAGACGTCACCCCCATTCAGCGGGTGGAAAGAGAGAGGTTCCCCACAGAGGGATTAATAAAGTCCTCAAAACATTTACAATATAAACCGCTTGTCGCATAACAGGCTCGACTTGACCAGTGGTGTTATGTGCTCTTTGAAGAATGCTTTATTTTTGTGCTCTTAAATCCGTAAATGACAATATTCCCAGATGCTTACAGAGAGGAACGGCGGGCGGGCTGTTAAGACGGGAGCGTGGGAAACGGGAAAGGAGGGTGGAAGGAGCGAGATTCCTGAGGTCCCGGGGAAATTTTGTCCCCCGTATTAATAGACTTTGGTCCCTTTGAAATTTTATTAGCCATAAAGTTGACAGCGCACTGTGCAATGTCTAGAGTCCTACAGAATCTTCTTAATGTTTCACACCTTTTCAGACAAACTAGGATAGTCCAAACAGTTCATCCCAGAGGTTTATCTACCCCCTTCAGTTCCCACAGTGGGGATGCGGGCTGCGGAACAGACAGAACAGGTGCTAGCATCAAACAGAGACCTCCGTGGAATAAATAAATCTATAAAAACCTCACATACTCATCAACTTGCAGCAAACACTGACTGACGGTCTGAGACAGTCCAGCTTCTGGTGGTCTGTCCTTTTAGCGCTCTCCCCCTTCGTTTTTATGGTTCCTACACCTTCAGGAAATGACCCTTTTATAGGGTCAACACTATAAAAGACTTGTTTTTTTTTGTGGGAGGGGTTAGGGGATGAGTGTATGTGTGTGTGTGTGTGTGTGTGTGTGTGTGGAGGGGTGGTGTTTGGTGGGAGTAAGTGTTCAAGTTACTACCGGTCCAAAGAAAGAGCTGATGAGGTTAATAGTCTCCTCTTCCAATATATCACATAGCTGTGAACTCTGTGACCCTTTTTGTCAATAGGAGGACTTTTTCCTATGAAGTGTTGTGTGTTTGTGTGTGTGCACGTGCCCAAGTGTGTGTTTGCGTGTGTGTGTGTGTGTGTGTTAGTGTCCATGCGTACATGTGTGGGTTTGAATTTGTATGCTCACAAACCTGTGTTGAGAAATGAGTACAATTATGTGCATACACACACCTGGGTGCATACATTTTTATGGGTAATCAGTTATATATGATATTAATATACTAGTGGTTTAAGTTTTAAAGGATTGAGTCTGACAAGACAACACTAATGTAAACATAATTATTCATCTGGTTGATGAAAAATTATGCTTCTGAACTCTTAAAGAAGGGCAGAAGAAACTATTTTAAATTATGTTTTGACTACTCGTAATCTATGAATCAGGTCCACACTGAATTACGCCTTTAAAGTTTCCCGTCAGTGACTGACTGCCGGACACACCAGCTTGTCTCCTAATTCAAATAAACCTATAAAATGGAGGACAGGCAGGTTGAACCAGTGCTGCTCTCTGCTGGAGTGTTTGCTACTGACCAAACGCAAACAACTACCAGCGATGGAGACGCCTACCTCTGTACAAGAATGACAACACATTCTTGCTGCCTGGCTTCATGCGCTGCTGATAACAAGGCTAAGTCCTCTATGCCTAAACTCCTTTTAAAAGGCTGCGATTTCTCTATATGCTGTGCGTCATCTTAACCTGAAGGCTGTTAAGGGCATTTTAGGTTAAATATTGGGATTAAGATGTGTGTGTGTGTGTGTGTGAGTGTGAGTGAGAGAGAGAGAGAGAGACTGATGAAAGCAAGAGGAAGTCAGTGATGATGGAGAAAGGATGGTGTTAATGCTGTGTGGGGACAGGTGACAAATGGGAGCCTACTGGGGGTCAAACCCTTATCCCACCTCAGGCCAAAAGCTGTGCACCAGTGCGCGCACACACACACACACACACAAATAGACTGGTATACAGCCTCGAATGCAGCTCTCGTGTCAAGCAAACGCCGTACATAAAAGCTTCTCACAACCACCAACCAGAGCTGAGCGGTTATCGTCACAACACCATTCAACACATACAGTGCCGCACTAGGATATAAATAGCTCCCGCTTGCCATGAAATTTCATAGTAATTAGAGACCAGGAAGATAGGGACCCTCTCAAACCCCCACTGCGGCACCCACGCACCTTGGCTGAATACTAAGAAGCTACACTGGCACGTGTCCAGCCCAGCGCGTACTTCCTGAACCCACGCGGCCCATCAAAGGAGACGAGCGCGCGGCTTGCGAGAGAGCGAGAGCGGGGATTGGGCTGGAGGTGCCCTGGGAATACGTGTTTGAAGTGCATCCTGGAGGAGGCACTTTTGATCTGCTCCGGGATCACTGAGGACGCCACAGGCAACGGAGATGCACTCGCTCTCTCAACACCTCCATGGGTAGCACAGGGACGGGAGGGGGAGGAGGGGGAGGTGATGAGGGGTATAACGGATGAGAAGAGATGGAAGGAAGAGCGCTGACTTAATGTGGATGAAGCACGAGGGAAGCGATGATGGGGTTATTAGCAGACGTGACCTCTATGTGCTGCCTTGAGATCTTATAGATCTATATAAATGTGTTGGAAACAAGTAAACAACTTTCTACCGGCGGATAAAGCTTTTGGTCCTGTGTTGCAGTGCTTCTTTTTGAGCCATGACAGACAAAAAAAAAGGAGTTCATAGCTTGCGACTCCCTTTGTGCACACATTAAATGCTTTTTTCTAAGAGGACAACACAGTAGCATTAAATATACAGTATAAACAACCATAGAAAACGGTGTTAAATGTATGCACATGTTGTTAATGCTAATCAAACAAAAATGTGAACAATACTGTAATACTGTGTGTTTGAGCACCACTGCTGTGATAATTACACATATAAATAAGTGTGATGCATCGTCTGTGGACTGGCATTATATGGTGTGAAAAGCGTTTTCAATTAACCACAGTACAAATGGATTCAGTATGTTCATTAATCTAATTCTGAAAGTGCAGCTCTACCATGATGAGTTGTAAAACGCCTGACTTGATGCAGTTCATTAGGTTCCCTGAATCAGGCAGAACCCCCCTTAAGAGAGCTTGTCTCCAAGGATATCTGGTTCCTAGAGATTTTTGTCCTGCACCTTATTTGGGTTTAACTAATTAAGACTCACTACAAAGTGAATGAGTGCTAGCACATGACTAAATAATGACATATGGACTATTGGTGCGCTATAACACACATGCTAGCATGTTTCAGTGTTCATGGTGATGCTCTATAAACATTGGTCCAGGAATTAACTATAAAATGCGTCCGTCTCCTTTAGTTGTGCAGCTGAAGCGCAATTAAACCTGAGTAGTTCATTATGCAATGGCAAACAAAGTCGGACAACACAAGAGGTGAAAGTCGCATACACACAAGGCTATCTTTGTTCAGTCGTGAAAAATCCCGTATTATTTGAATGGTATTTCATTTGCCTTGTGTAGAATATATTACGTGTGTAAATGTTGTTGAACCCTGCGATTCGCCACGAAAAGGTCACACACTCCCCTCGACCCCGAGTGTTTCTCTGTCTTTGTGTACTCGCAGTGAAAAAAAAAAAAACGAGCTGCGCCTATAAACTTCGCATTTAAAAGGCAAGTGCGGTCGAGGGGGGCCGCTGCATGAGGGAAACAATGGCAGCTTTTTGGACACACTTTTTCTCACTGCGATGAACAGCAGGGAATCCGGTAGAGCCGCTATAAAAGACCGATAGAGCACAGCTGCCAGGGTTCAACAGCAATTTTATAAAATGCCATTGTGGGCCTTGCAGATTAATTGTAGATTTACGTGCGTGCATTTTACGGTAAACTGTAGTTGACAGCCAAGTTAAGGGAATTCACACGAAAGCATCGTGACGTGATTGCGGGATATTAAAATATACCATGGGTTGTGTGTTGAAAAAAGATCAAAATGTTTACCGTGTTTACTACGCGTACATTAGGCCTATCATTATTGATTTGTGCACTTGACATTCAAACGGCTGTCATGCGGATTCTCAAAGTCAAACAAAAGATTGACCTCGTAAAATAAATAAACGTTTTTTTAAATGACAACATTGGTAGGGGCCAAAATAATACGATAATAAGTTGTTGGGCTTGTTCTCGGACATCTAGCACGCCCGCGCATGAATGCTCGTTAAGGGCTAGAACCATTAGCCTACCTAGATACGATCAATTTAGAATTTACCTATAGCCCTGAATCATCATCATCTTAATCTTCATCACCACAGCCAAGGTAAAAGCAATTTACTTAACATGCAACAATGGAATTATATGTTCCATTATGGCCTGTCAATGCATTTAAAGTCCATAACCACGACTGGCAATTGACCTATTTATCTTGATAGTTTTATTGATAGGCTTTAAGGGGAACTGGTCTAAACCACTTATCTAACCACTATCTAAATAGTGGTTAGATAAGGGGGCAGGAAAGTCCAGTGGTCTTGGTGTTGGACTACCAGCCAGAAGGTCGTGGGTTCAAGTCTCAGAGTCGTTCTACCTGTAAGTATTCTTGAACAAGATGCCTAACCCCTATCTGCTCCATGTAATAGCACCATGTAATTATAAGTCGCTTTGGATAAAAGCGTCTGCTAAATGACCTCATTGTAATTGTAAACATAGTAGCTGAACTAAAGTGAAGACCAAGATCACTGCAGTCTTTCAGTCCTGGCTGTATTAGGCTACTCTGCATTAGTGTCTCTAGTGTCTCTAGTGTCTCGTCAACTCATGCTTTAGGCTACTCACGTTCGGAGGCCATGGTGATCACGGACTCAGTTGTGGCGTGGTATTCGTCCTCCTCCATGAACTCGTCCTGGGAAGATGCGTCCCCTTGGAAGTCGTGGTGATCCAGGAGCTGCTGAAGCGGAGGGGCCTTGGGCAGCAGCTGATTGACCACCTCTCGGCTGATGTTTGGCGCCTGCTTCAGCCGCAGCTTGCTGAGGATCTGAGACTTGATGGTTTCCAACCGCAGCACCTTGCTCTGCTCCCTCCAAACGCACGCGGAACACTCGTGGGCACCAGCCTCCTCGTCCAGGAGCGACAGCCCCGAGTCCGTGGGCACCTCGCTCGCGGGGGGCAGCAGGAGATTCGGCTCGTCGCTTCCCGACTGTCCCAGGGATACGAGAACCGTTAAACACAGTAAAAAGTTGTATCTCGGCATGACGGTGCACCGATCACACAGCTGTTGCCCGGTTGTTGTTTTTTAATCTCCGTTATAAGCTTTTTCTTGCTTTATCCTACAAAAGGTAGGCAAATAGTGAGGTTCATCTATTCCAATGCGATCACCCTAGTTTTTATATTAAGAGCCGTGTGGCAAAAGCAAGTGCGTTCCAGTGTGCTTCGATTAGCTATTTTAATTTAAAGTAACAAATTATCTCTCTAATTGATGCATAGCCCGCTCACATGTAATGGTTGTTTTGGTCCCCTAACAGATCACAATTTAGTCCATGGAGGTGTGCGTGTTCAGAAGTGTCACTGAAAAATGTGCAAGTGCAGTCAAAGGGGGTTCCTTATATATCTCCGCTCCCCGGTGTCGTAATCCGCCTCTATTGGCTAAGATGGCAACAAAAGGGTTTTAGGTCTGTCACCAAGTCAAGAGGAAAACGAAGGGTAGGAGCGACCACCAATAACAGACGGTCGTTTTTGCAGCATTGAAACAATATCAGAAAATTGCGGTGGCGCCGGAAGAAGTCGACATGTAGGTCTGAATAGTTTGCCTATTTATGCCTTTAATTTAATTGGACGTTTCGTAATTATCTTATATTTTACCTATCGGCATGATTCGTGACACATTTGTTCAAGAAACATATAGACACACAGCGCATGGTGCACTTGCAAAAGTTTCACCTTAACTTTTAGAATGTCAGGCGTGTTTTGGCAGATGTAACACGATCGAGATGATCATAAATGGATTTAAACGTTGGTCTATTCTGCCAATCAAATATTTTTAATATTTTAATGACATGATTTATCTTTCTGATATCGCTCCCTACATCATCAATCAATCAATACAAGACCAGTATACAAGTTCAGTAACTTAAACTTTACAAAAAATTGAGACATGGTCAACTCTTCACTTAAGCAAGGTCCATTATGTTTAAAATTCTTAAAACTTGAGTTTAAATCGCGAGGAACGCACTGGGTAACAAATGCGTAACTTTTAAAACGTACAGCCTACTGTATAAAAGTAACGCACATGCGTATGAAAATACGAATCCACGAGAACAATGTGTCTTGCTTCTTCTCAAAAACAAGGTTCATGAACATAATTTATTTCAAGTGAGGCTGAAGTCTTTGTATATAGCCCATAATTAACCCCCAGCTGCCACCTACTGGTTAAACGTTTCAAATGCACATTCCTATCTCATGCCAGTGTATTATATATATTTTTAAATAAAATACACTAATGACTAATAACTTTACATGGGGTTCAGTCCCATTTCAAACATTATCACCCTTCCTACATACCTGGCTACATGCACACTGAAAGCAATTGCATGTAAAAAAGTGTTGGCTAAAGCGAAATAGGTCTGTTTTAACCTTTAAAATTAAGATTACAAAACTGATAGTTACCTGAAAACCTTGTGCATATATCTAAAGAGCATTATTACCACAGCCTGACATGGATTCAAGGGAGTCTCTGAACCTTCATAAAAGGTCCCAATTTCTGCATTGACCATACAATTATACAGTATTATAATTTTTTTATTTTTTTAAGTGTACACCTCTCAGTTTTTCCAGAATTACACAATATTCCAAAAACATTGTTGAATTCAGTTTGAAACCACCCACACACCGCGTATCACGTCCTCCCGGTTCTGTTTCTCATCTACCATCCTCCCAACGGTCAGCCCGTGCTGCACCCCCACTGACGTCACTACTTCTCTGAAGACTTTCCACCCTGGTGTCTCTTTTAAAGCTTACGCTGATTTGACTTGGTCAGAAAGCTAAAACTATAGTTGGAAGTCATGTTTCCTTTGTGAAGCGAGACAAAGAGACTGCAGCCATGTGTATCCTCTTTTACAGGACTGAGAAGATGTACTCTATCACGGATCTCAACCTTGTTTGACCCATGGTCCCCGAGAACATGTAGCTCGGGTTGACCAGGTAGGATCCTGAGCTATGAACCCCTTATATGTATTTGTATCACAAACATCACTGATGGCATGGACATGTATGCATATTTTATTACAGATAATACCATTATTTAAAAATATATATTGTAAAAAACATTGTTTCAAAATTATGTCCACCCAAAACATTATCCCCCAGGGGTTCCCAACCCATTTTTTCAGAACCACAGGTCTATATGGCTTCATATATTCACACGTTATATGTGGCTTTCATAGTGTGTATACTATAGGTTTTCTTCTAAGCTCTGGCCTTCACAAATGTGAACAATAATTACCTTCTTTCCGTTATCTGTCCCAAATGTCCAGACTAAGCTTGGCAAGGCTTTCACTCTGCTCCCGCTACATGGAACTGTCTACAGAGTGTGAACCCATCTCCCTAGAAGAATTCACAACAGTTACAGGATTAGTGGCGTTAGTGGTCTCCATCCGTGCAGTTCTGTTTCTCGGGGCTTGTCTCTCACTTGTATTCCAGTCAGTTTGGCAGGGCCAGCAATTCCTAATCTCAATGAAACATTCTTACTGTAGAAATAAAATTCATGTCCTGTAAAATTTAAGTGAATTCATATTTTTTTCCACAAAAATAACACTAATAAAAAAAAGAAAAAACAACAAAAAGGGGAAAGCCTCAAGAGAAGACAGACAAAGTTGAATTCTAAAACACTTTTAATCCAGTAAAAACCACATACAACAAGAAGAGAGAAGTGGCTGCAGAGAACGACCGATTGAAGGTAAGAGAAAACAGAGAGAGCTGGAAAAAAGAGAAACAAAAACAAAGGGAGAGAAAGGACAGAGAGCATGGAGCGACAGACCGACAGCGGTAGATGTAAAGCAAGAAACGCTGTGTTGCTCTGAGACAGTCAACTCTCACATTGTAATGGGGATACAACCCAATGAACCTTAGCCTCAGTACACCTGGATGACCTGGTCCCAGTCCCGGGGCGGCCAGAGCCCGTTCTCCTGGACGTTGCTCGGGGACGTCTTCCAGTCCCATGTGCGGACCAGGACATTCCAGTTGGCACCGTAGTTCGCCCTCACATAGTCCAGGGTCTCACATGGGACCCGAGCCCTCAGCTCAACGAGCTCACTCCAACACAGGCTAAAACGAGGGAACACATACCTGACACACACACACACACACACACACACACACCACACAGATTACAAAAGGTGTAATTCAACACAAACAAGAGCTAAACTAATTCTAGTGTTTTGCTGCTAGTGTTCTTTTACTTGAACTTCTTTCCACTCTTGGCTTGAGTTCCTCCGTTCCACACGGTGTCGCCTTCCTCGTAGAAAAAGAAAATATCTAGCTTCACATCCCCACCCTGAAACGACAACTCCAGACTGTCCTCTACCTGGAGAGGGGGGGGGGGGGGGGGGGGGGGAGTAAGGTCTGGGCGTGTTGTGTGTTGGGTTGGAACAAGGAACATATTTTTATAATATTTTAGAGGTTTTTTG
>JAOEHI010000020.1:4347006-4402006 GCA_025447815.1 Percopsis transmontana
CACACCTGTACGGGCTTTTGAGCGACTACCTGTGGGTTGGGACTTATCCCCCCTCCCTCGGGCCCCCGTGTCCGCCGCTCCTCTGGGTCCCCTCCCAGCCGCGGTGCCGAGGCCGCCGGCTCCGGCACGGGCGCCTCCCCAGTCCTCCTCCACTTGTCCTGCCGGCCATGCACTTGTCCCCTCCGGCCGGCTCTCTGGTTCCGGCCCGGCTGCTTCCGGCCCGGCTGCTTCCGCCGACCCGCTGCAGCGGACCTTGTCCGCCCTCCCCGCTCCTGGTCGGCCACCAATGCAATGTCAATGGCTGGCATCCAAAATGCCTCAAAAAACAATAGCCACCTGGATCTGTGTATGTGACACACAGATCCAGGTGGCTATTGTATTATACATTATATTGATTTATTATTTTAATAAATCCTATTGATTCATTGTCATACACAAACCTTGGTGGCTTTTTAGAAATCTGACTTGACATAACTTGTTAATTAGGGCTGCACAATTGCTGCAATATGCTAATTTAAATATGTCTCAATTACTGTACTTGGCATTAAGTGCTATTAACTTTGTTCACAACACAAATAACCATTAGGAGTGTCTGCTGAATGAATATTTTTCTAAAACTGGATTGTGCAATAAAATAATTTAGGAACACAAGTCCTATGTTTATTTATTTTGGCTGTGTATAAACAGTGTATGCACTTGGCACCACAGAATAATTATTTATTAATTTAATTAATTGCAGTTAATAATCGTAATCACATTATCAAGGAAAATAAGTGCAGTTTCATAAAAGTGCAGCCCTAATGTTAATAATTTGTTTGAGGAAATCTTGACTCCGAAGTGTTAAGAAGACCCCAACTCTCCCTATAAACCACTTATCCAGTTGGATAAGTGTATAGCTCCAATAATATATAATAATATGTAACCACACGCCATATACTAATGGCAAAGTGTAGCGAATACGGGCATGACCTATGTTGACTTGACTCCCAGTACCAATGAACTTTCCATCTTTTCCTTATAGTGGCATCTTTCATTGTCCTGGGGGATGAGGTTATGGGAAGGAATTCAACTTAAATTTTCGCTTTTGCTTGCCCTGAATATGCTAGCCCTCCTGTTGCAATCTGTCTGTGATTAGCGCTCTCTGAGGATGATGTCATTATTTTACACCTTATGCTTGTTTCCCTTGTGGTGTTATTACCAACATCCCAACACTTTCAAGTTTGGGGGCACTTTTTCTTGATTAAGTGGCAATAGTGTGGCAGTCAACCAGCACTTTGTTTATTTGTTTTGTTATCTTAAATATGAAAGCAATTCTAGTGTTCATAGAGTACAGCCACCTACCCACCTGTCACGGCGCAAGGGGTTGAGTGCACGTGCAGAATAGAAACTCACAGACAAACGTGGAAATAGCTTAACGCTTGTTACAGTACCCCCCTCCCCCCCGTTCGCCGGTGTGGGGGCCGACCCCGGGGTCGAGGAGCAGGCTGGTCCGGGCACCGTCGATGGAAGTCCGAATGAGGTTCTTGGCCAAGATGTCCTCGCCCTGGACCCAGCTACGTTCCTCGGGGCCGTACCCCTCCCAGTCCACCAGGTACTGCAGCCGGCCCCTCCGCCGCCTGAACTCCAGGATTCTCCTGATTGGGTATGTGGATCCCTCTGGGCCGTCCAACGGAGCAGGCGGCGATGCAGAAGGGCCAGGCTGCGCCAGGGGACCGGGAACCACCGACCTGAGGAGAGAAACATGGAATGTTGGCGAGATCCGGCTGTATTCTACGGGCAAGGCTAACGTGCATGATACATCATTTACCCTCTGGAGGACCTCATAGGGCCCCACATACCGAGATGCCAACTTACGGCAGGGCAGACGTAGAGGGAGGTCCTGGGCAGCCAGCTATACCTTATCCCCCAGGCGGAAGCTGTGGGCCTCGGGCCGCTGCTGATCCGCTTGCTGCTTCTGGTGGTAACTGGCGGCACGCAGATGGACGGGGGTGGCAGCCCAGGCAGTTTCGGCGCCTCTGAACCACTCCTCCACAGCGGGGACGTCGCTGGTGGACCCCGACCAGGGGTTCAGTGGAGGCTGCCGGCCGAACACCACCTGGAAGGGGGAGAGACCGGTGGAGGAGTGGGGAAGTGTGTTGTGTGCATACAAACCAGGACTACTTGTTGGGACTGTCGAGGCAGTAGCTTCGCAATCGCCCACCCAAGTCTTGGATGGTACGCTCCGCCTGCCCGTTTGCCAATGGGTGACACCCGGATGTGAGGCTGACCGCGACTCCCAGGCGGCCCATGAATGCCTTCCAGAATCGGGAGGTGAATGGGGAACCGCAGTCGGAGACTATGTCCTCCGGGAGCCCGTAGATGCGGAAGACCTTCTGGAAGAGGGCCTCAGCGACCTGTTTGGCAGAGGCAAGGCGAGGAAATGGAATGAAGCGAGCCATCTTGGAGAATCGATCCACTACCACCAAGACTGTGGTACTCCCATCCGACGGTGGTTGGTTCGTGGCGAAGTCTACGGCGAAATGTGACCAAGGTCGCTAAGGCACCGGGAGCGAGAGGAGCTTTCCGGTGGGTGCCGTCCAGAGTTTTGGCCTGGGCACACACCGAGCAGCTGTCCATGTAGGCGTTGAGGAGGGAGGCTTTGTTCTTGAAAGAAAATGTCCGCCAGGTACGTGTACCACGCTGGGACGTTGTCCGGTAGGGTGACCACAGGAACGTCCGCTGGAACGGCCCCGCATTGGACAAGCTCGCAGGTCTTCCCCACCGGTGAATCCTCCATTGAATCCATGAGATGGCGGGGTTTTGACGTTGGAACCACGGGAAGCCCAGGATGACGGGATGAAGCGGCAATGATGTCATAAAGAATTCCAGCCTCTCTCTGTGGCGGCCATCTGTGGTGATGGTGATCGGTGGCGTGCAATGTGTGATGCTCCTGGTCCCGAGTGCTCTCCCGTCCAGCGAGGTCAGCGGGATCGGAGCCTCCAGGCGGTGCAGCTGTAGACCCAAGGAGCTGGCGAGTCCCTGATCTTTGAAGCTGCCCGCGGCGCCGGAGTTGATTAGGGCTGTGGAGACACAGGAGGGAAAGCCACCAGAGAGACAAACCTCACGGCTGAACAAGCTGGCAATAGGTGGAATATTGTGTGTGCTAGACCTGTCTGGTGCGATAGCATGCCTCACCTCCCCCTGTGCCTCATCCCGCTGCTGCTGGCACAGGGCCCGGGTGTGGCAGGCCGACTGCAGAAGAGGCACAGGCCCAACCGGCTCCGGCGCGCCTTCTCCTCCACGGACAGCCTCGAAATCCCCAGCTCCACTGGCCGTCGTTCGCGAGAGCCCGGTCCATCATGGCCTCCAGCGGCAAGACCTCCCAAAGGCAAGCCAGCTCCAGCTGCACCTCCCTCCGCAGCCCCATTCGGAAGGCGGTGCGCAGAGCCAGCTCGTTCAATCCGCTGGACGCAGCCAAGGTCCCGAACTCCACGATGTACTCCTGTGCTGACAGGGACCCTGACAGAGGCGATACAGGCGCTCACCCGGGTCTCCCCAGGTGTCCGACCGGCCGCACGTGGCCCGGAGCTGCCCCACCAACCACTTCTAACTGGGAATTATCCCACCACGGCTATGGTAAACCGCGGTGGCCCACTCCCAGGCTCGGCCAGTAAGCGGCGACAGCGTCGTCTGGACCCTCTGCGTGTCGACCGGACCCTCTGCGCGTTGTCCTCCGAAATGGAATCCAGCAGGAGGTCGATTTGTATGAGGAAACCGTCGAGCTGCCTGGGCGTACCATCGAATTTCTCCGGCATGGCCTCCTGCGCGCTACTCACCACTCCTAGCACCAGTACCAGAGATGGAAGTGGAGTTGGGGGTGCGATGGCGCCTGGCTCTGGCCCCAGGGCTACCGCCGCAGAGATGCGTTCCAGTGACACGTTCCAGTGCCACGCTCATGCCGGCCAGCTGAAGTTCCACCAGACGTCTGCGAAGTCGGGGGTGCGGTGGCACCGGGAGCAGGGTTATCTGCTGCACTCATACTTTCTCAGGACGGTTATTCTGTCACAGCGCGAGGGGTTGAGTGCAAGTGCAGAATAGAAACTCACAGACAGACGTGGAAACAGCTGAACGCTCAAAGCGTAGTTCAATATTCCAAACACAAACACAGCGAGTAGTAAGGCCTACAAGAAAACAGCATGTACTAACCGACAACTCCTCATCACCCACTCTCCGTTTTATATAGGCTGGGAGAGCGTGATGATGAGGAGATGCGGGACAGGTGTGCATAATTGGGGTGCGCTGGGAAGGTGGACGGCCTCCGGCCGGTGGTTCAGTACACCGGCGAGCTAGAGCGGAGGGGCGGGGCCAGGCTAAAAGGGAAAATTATGTTAAAAAATAAATCTTGGAAGTTTGCCTTTCATTCTCCCCACATTTCATACAGTGTATTTAGAAGTACCTGTAAGTTCTAAACTCTTTCAGGTTCAGTTGTCTAAAGAATATTAGTAGCTAACTGATGATTAATTCATAAATCAAGCATTTCCTTATGATGCAATTTTAATCTACGCAGTAACCCAATAAAAATAGTCTTTGGAGGCAAAAATAAATAAAAATTGTCTTTACAAGTAAAATAACCAACACACAAGAAGCAGGAGTAGGAGTTCAGTGTAGAATAGAGCTTTAATTGAATGTAGCGACTCAAATCTCATTGTGTTTCCTGCTGATGTGGTGGCAGGTCACTGTCATGGACACGGGAGTAAGAGGGATGATTGCTGTTGGCCTGGTGCCTCAGCTCTACAAGCTGGACCATCAGCCAGGCTGGCTCCCCAACTCTGTGGCGTACCATGCTGATGATGGGAAGTATGTCACGCCCGCAAACTCCCCCATATTGTCCTCTGTGTGTATTGTATATGCATTATGCTGTGCTTATGTTTTATTAGTATTAGATGCCGATGTAACAATTTTTTATTCTTTATATTATTGGCTTAGATTACAATAAAATAAATTCAGTTGATATAAATACATTAATGAATATTAATGAATATTATTTCTGCAGAAAGTGTAAATCCTCTCCTCACCCCATTCTGATATTGATATAGATATAAATCAAATAAATCAACAAACCACTAGTAAACGAGTGGCTAATCCTTTTGATTAAAACATAGAGTTGCACTTCTGTTTCCACTGAAACTACTAGAGGAGAGTAATGTTATAAGAAAGTCATTGAATCTCACGGTTTTGTGCTTCCAAAAGGCTTTATAATGGTAGCACCGTTGGACAACAGTTTGGATCTAAATGTAACCGGGGGGATACAGTTGGCTGTGGAATACACCTGGAATCTTTTGATGACGAGCAAATAACAGTGTTTTTTACCAGGAACGGCAAGGAAGTAAGTTCTTAATTTCCTTCTCATTTTAAAGCTACTACCGACAAGACTGTTGAGTTGGGTTTATATTGTGCAGTATACATAGTGAAAGATTACGCTATCTCTGTTTAGTATGAATCACTGGGAGTCAGCAAATACTGATGTTTTCGATGTCAGCCTAAACCTTACAAGAGCTTACATTTGCTTTCATCTATCAGCTATGCTAAAATTACATTTGTAACTACATTTAGTTGGGTGTTCCTACTAATTTGACATAGTTTCGTCAAAAGATGTGAATGCATTGCACAAAAGTCAAATGTTGTATAGCTGGGGCTATTGTTCAGTCTATAAAGCTGTGCATTTGAATGTGTGTCCAGATCGGCAGCGTAGAGATCTCAGGGTCTCCAGATGTCCTCTTTCCTGCGGTGGGGATGCACTCTTTGGGGGAAGAGGTGCAGTTGGACCTGCTGGCCAAGTGGGGAGCTGGAGAGGAGGAGGGACGGATGATAGTTGATAGCCATGAAGACGACTGGGGCCGGCTCCATGATGTCAGAGTGACTGGCATGGTAAGTGTGATGGAAATATAAACAAATACAGCCAAAGAAATTGATACCTGAAAGCACAATGTATGAAATCTATCATTACGTGATTTCATAACTTTGATGTGTTGGACAAACCTACATACATTATACCAATCACAATTAAATCCTTACTAGATGAAACTTCATTATTTATTATTTGCAAATATTATATAGATATATTATAAATATATTAAGATTGTATATAGATATGAAGGATAGTCAGAAATTTAATTATATTTATAGTTTTTGCCTTTGAGGGCATTGCTAGGTGTAGAGTCACAGGTTTAGAAAGCTTATTTTGTGGACATCTTAAGTTAAAATAGTTACTGTAATATATACTCAGGAGATAAAGGTTGTAACACTGTAATGTGGTTGTAATAGTTTGACTTCAATGTTTATATTAAGATTGTTTTTTAAATATACATAGTATACAAATAGAGGGTAGCCTTTTACATTACAGGCGGTTAATTAAATAGTACTGAATAATGTAGGGGGAAAATTATGACCGTATTAAGAATTGTGTAATTACCTGTAATAGTTAAGCAGTACTGTAATATATGTCAACAACCCTTACAGTATCAGACAACCTGATGATGTGCAGTCACACCCAACACTAAGAAAAAGACATGTGAGGGATTATTCTGTGTATAAAGACTACCTACTCTTGCTGGTATATGAGTGGTTAATTAGTAGTTAATTACCACACATTTCATAGTAGTTTCATAATTATTTCTGTATATTACTCAGTAATTTCTGAAAATGACTATAATGACATGTAATTTAAACTGCTTCCGATTATGATAATCCATGAATAAGAATAATTTTGTAACAGGAAGTAATAACCACATGAATGGTTGCCCGCTCTCGTTGTCCCACCTTTCAATCTCTCATGCAGATTTATGAGAGAGTAAGTGTGTGTGGAGTGTAATCAGAATCTGCCTTAGTCCTGGAGGTTTGAGTCTCTATTCCCCCAGCTCCTTCTCCTGAGGGAGTCTTCCCACTGAGTCAGACACAAGTGTGTTGAAAGGGGATGGGGCGCAGTAGCAGCTGAATAGCCTTGGGCTGGCTAACCCAGGTACCTGGTGTGTTTTTAAACACTCTCCAGTCTGAAATCCCTGAGTCACCTTCACACATGGACGGCTTGATCACTTTCAGAACATGTCAAAACATGTCAGTAATGCAGAACAATAGAGCTGTTCTGTGGACTATGACGACATTTGACATTGAAAGTGGGATTCAAACTGGAAGGATTTATATATACACACACACACAGTATACATACAGTACATACATATGGATTGCAGTTTTCTAACTATTAACCTATATTCTGGTTTATTAGGTTTAGGTTATTAGGTATCTACTTTTCCTATCAAACTGCAAAAACATTAAAGGGACAAGTTGTAGGCGAGTGTATGTTCGTTTCTGCGCTGACCAGACAGCAGAGCTCTCAAAGAGAGGTTTGAGTAGCAATGAAAAGGTGGCTTTATTTCTTCTCCAAATGCCTCTAATCTACTTCACCATTTCCAGTGTTTGATTATACACATTTGTGAGTAGCTAGGGAATATGGAGTTTGTGAATAAATGCTGATCTGGAGCCACAGTCTCACACAGAGTTTTCAGGTGAGGGAGGGGTTCGAAACCAAACTAAATTGTTTCTGTAACGTCCGCAACAATACTGTGCGATGGTCCCTTTAAAATCTAGATATGTAAGGGCATGTAGCTGGCAATTTTATAATTTATACAAATATATACCTTCTATCAATTCAAAATTGGTATTTTTCTATTATTTGATTTTATATGATTGTTAACGCATTTATCTTTTTTCTAAAAGAATCGATTTAAAAAAAGTTATTTTGTTTTGTTAATTTACAACAGTTATTATTCATTAAGATATTAAAATTAAATTAAAATTTCCCTCATGGCTAGACCAAATGTTCATGTGTAATTTATTCAGAAGGTTACAGTTAATGCGAAGTCATTCAAGGGTTTGGGAAGTTTGGAACCAAACATATTTTTGCATGCCTTTTGAATTTCCTGGAAAGGAAAATGCTGCTAATAAACTGTCATCCTGTTACCCTTCCTGGGTGGGTTTGTCAGCGTGTCAGCCTTTTAGGTCTGTGCAGTGGGAATCTATTGACATTTATACACACTGGAAAAAATGCCTCTGAAATTAAACTTCCCTCCTACACCCTTGACAGCCCCTGTCGATCGTAGATGCAAAAGATATAGAAGATGGATTGATGTTTTTTTTTTTTGTTTTTTTAACTCGCAAATTCAAACCTTGCTGTCTTGCATATTTACAATGTTTTTTATGGTAAAATGTTCTCATATCATTCCATTTTCCAACTGTCATTTTGGACAGACTTTTCTTCCTTTTGAGTAGCGACTTTTTTTTCAGAGAGGAATTTTGGCTAAATGACAGATTTTAAAATTAGTCCAGCCCTTTCAGGTCCCCCGAGACGACACAACTGGGAAAACCTGAATTTTACGATAAGGGGACCTTTAACTTCTAATGCTGATAGTACTTTAATTGGTCTTCCCAAGCCCCATTACAACCAACAGAAGAGACCCCCTGGATTTGTGGATACGAGCGTCTACTTACTGACAGTACCCCTGTATAGTATAGTGCAAGAGAGTTACTATGGTAACATAGACACGGTCCTCTGCCTCACCGCCACTGACTTTGTCAGCATACACTCACTAGGGAGAGCTTGAACAGAATTGGTAGCTAATTACTGAAATAGCCATAGCTGTTAACAACATTTAGTTAACATGTTACCATGTGATGTCCTGTGTATGTAAGTGTCAATCATTTTCCATACCCTACAGTTGCTGGAGTACACCGGTAAAGGGAAGAGCATCGTCGACGTGGGCCTGGCACAAACCCACTGGCCTCTGAACACCAACTGCCACTACTACGAGCTGGAGATCACTAGTGCTGGAGAGAAGTGTTACATCGCCCTTGGGTTGGCACGGAGGGTAACTACGCTTGCATACACACAATATTCCATTTATTGATAGCCATAAAAGTCATGTGAAGTTTATTTATATTACAATTACTATTAGGTAATTTAGCAGACACTTTTATCCAGAGCGACTTACAATTACATGCTGCTATTACATGGAGCAGATAGGGGTTTGGCATCTTGCTCAAGGATGCTTACAGGCTCAAACCCACAACCTTCTGGCTGGGAGTCCAACACCTAGACCACTGGCCTATCCTGCCCCTTTATATAGCCCTTAACAGTTGTGGTCTCCCAACAGGGGCCCATGCAGCTATAATACTTTATCCTTGAGCAAGATTTTATTTATTTTTATTAAACCAGTCAGTCCCGTTGATATTAGATATGTCCTTTTCAAGAGAGACCTCTACCTGCTCCTAAATTCTTAAGTGTAAGTGTAAGTCATTTTTGATAAAAGCATCTTCTAAATGAACAGAATTAATTAATTGATTAAAACTTGAATAATATTTGCGTGTACCACGTCTTCATTAGAAAATGCCACATTTAGAACATTCAACTAATGGGAAATACAGAATATGACAACATTCCAAAAAAATTGTGTGGTATGTTTTCATCACTACCATTTTTAAGTCGACACCTGCCATCATATTGGTTTTCTGTTACACATTGTTATATACTCATCTCTCAACTATGTGGTTATCTGTCAGCTGAGCGGAATTCTCTTTCCCCCTGCTTGCACCTCTCTCTCTCTCTGCCACAGTCCTCATTGTTTCCACTATTTGAGTGATGGATGACTGAAAGGGAAAAAGCTAACAACAGAATAAATATTGTCTCATTTTAGCCTCGGCCTTGGTTTTCCACAGAAAAAGTTGGCTCTTCCATTTACATGCCAAGTACTGTGTGAAATTGCTAGCATGGGGAAAGGCGGCATTGGAAAGCGGTTTGAGTGACGAGATCAATCACTGCAAGATAACAAACCAGTATCCCTGGTTTTTGCTCATTTTTCCCTCCTCTTGGTCTCACCATACATACTGCCAAAATACTATAATACTGCCATAATACTACCAAAATTCATACTCCGCAGCAGTTCCTCAAGCTTGACAATGTATGATTCGTATTCAAATAAATATGGTTCATTCAGGTGGTATCTAGTCATAATTGACAACAGCAACCAACGAAAGGCAAATATTTTGGAAATAGGGTGCTGATCAGTTATGGCTGGGAAGGGACCTGAATGTTTACATAACAGATGTGGAATAAACTATATTTTGCCTTAACATGTATCCTGCACATCTTGTTTAGTGTAAATACAATAGTACATAATTAATAGTGTCAGGGAAATTAAATAGACTTTAACTTAAGTTAGGCCTAAAATATTGCCCCTCCCAGCTTCGATGTATAGCAGTGGGGGTATTGACTCACCATTATAATCAATCAATCATTATTGGTATAGCACAAACCATGTAAAGAATACAAGCTGATGGAACATTAGAAGAATGTTTCTGTGGTGTCGATGAAGCGTGGTGTTTTCACCACCTGCCAGAGAGGTGCTGGGGTCTTGCTTTAATTTATTCTTGCTTTAGTTACTCCCTAACCCTATAGTTAGGCCCCACCCCTATTTGTCTAACTCTCTCAGGTTACAAGGGCGAGACATGCAGTAAACAGAGCTCTATCATTGCACTTGATTGTTCTCCGGGAAGTGTTCTTAGAGGTGTCTGCGGTTTGGGTGGAGCAATATAAATCCATCAATCAATTCCTGAGGTTTCATTCCAGCTCCCGCCACTTCCCACCAGTCACAATGAAGCATCCTTTCAACAGCCTGCTGTTGGGGAGCCATTACCTCTGGCTGAAAAAGTCAAAACAATGGTGTCTTTTGCCTAGGGTAACGCACGCTGAAGACCAGCTTTGGTCTTTCTAGTCAACTGTGACTCGTCTTCTGATAAAGAAGTCTTTATCATAATCACCTGCTACTGATAAAGCAGGCGATTATGTTGCCACATTACTGTTTTCCCGCCTGTCATTTATCAAGTGTGTCTGTCTTAATCTCACCATCTTTAACATCACTTAATACCTATTCAATTGTAAATGGAATAATTGTAAAAGTATTACAGACCCCCTTCACCCCCTCTCAGTGGAAACTTTTAAGTGGATCATAGGGCCTGGTGAAAGTCGGTGTGAGCTCACCGTTTGCCTTCAAAGAGACTCACAAGAATCATAAATGAATTAAAACAACGTAAACAAGCATTAGAATGCAGATTTAATTATGTAATATGTCAGTTTGCTTTACAGCGGCAAATACTGGTGCATGCACATAGAGACTGAGTCAAGTTTAGTATTGTATTGTCGGTAGAGGTGAGCGTTGTAGGGTGTATTGTAGGGTGGTCATGGTATGGAGGTCGGTAAACACAGCTGTATGTCCAGGGTTAGGAAGAAGGGAAACGGGGCTCAGCAGAGTGAAAATGTCATATCAACACAAATTACATTCATTCAGGTTTCATAAAATGTTCTTACAGTTATGGGAGTTACACAGATGGGGCTGCCTAGCTAGTAAAACAGTAAAGGCATTCTCAGATGAAACTGAGAATTGCAATCATTATTATTTTGTTTTTCATCATAAAATATATGTTTAACATACCATTTGTCCATATAAGCGCAGTCATTCATTATTTTTATTATTGTTAATATTACTGTTGTTTTTGATGTTATCATTATTATTATTCTTTTTATCCATTTATTCATTTGCAGGTTTGATTTTTGTTTGTTTGTTGGCATTTTATTCATTTGCCTAGAATGCAAAACAAATAAATTAGGAAAACATAATAGTTAATTCATAATTCAGTCTATTATCATTTGATTGACAGGACTACCCCATAAACAGACACCCTGGTTGGAGCAGAGGGTCCATTGCTTACCACGCTGGTGAGTCCAGGAACAAGAATCAATGCTGTTTTCCATCTGTCGTTATTCATTCTCTTGGGATATATGTGTGAGAATTAGTGATGGCACCAGTTATTTTCATGTGTTGTGGGTATTAGATACAGAATATATGTATTATACATTCAGGCATGGTTTCTGTTGAATGTATCTAAAATATGTGCGATGCTAGAATTAGAATTCAGATTGCTTTAACTCTATTATATTTCAAGGGCACCTGAATATATTTTGGAATCAAGTTTTCATACAACATGCTAATACTAATTCTATTAGTATTACAAAGTATTTCATACATTTGTTATTTTCTTCCTTGTTGTATGGAGTGATTGACATGTTGGCCTGAAGGTCTTTTGTGCTGGTTGGAAAGCTAGGCACCCTAGGAACAATGACATAGTTCCTATTTACTTAGGCCAGTTCTTTTCACACAGAAGCCCGATAAGGTACTATATCTGACTAATGTTACCTGAGCACATGTTGGTCCAAGCCACTCCGGCCTTCTTGTTCTTTTACTCAAAGACACAGTGGAATGGTTCTTTCTCGTACTGGCCACCGAAGGGACACAACTCGATTTATTTCCGGAATTAGGTCTACTCGTGGTAGACACCACCATTACAAATTACAAATGGCTCGCCGCTCACATCGCTCTCTCCCCCTCCCCCGACAGCCATGTACACTGTTTATGTTCATAATATAGACTTGGTAAGTTAACAGTCGGGTACCTTTTTGTATGCACAAAAAAAAATATTGTAGGCATGAGTTGTTAAAAATAATACAACTAAATAATGATCTTGTGTTTGCTACGGGTCAGTAAGACGAAGTGTTAGCTAGCATAACAAAGTGTAAGATGGCTCAACACACCGTCTCTTGCAGATGATGGGAAGATGTTCCTGGGCAGTGGCGTGGGCGAGCCCTTCGGCCCACGTTGCATTGAGGGTGACATTATGGGGTGTGGCGTCATGTTTCCACTTGACTACGATATGGACGCTGACGGTGAGTGTCCACAGAACACGCGCCCTTGTAGCTCACTGCACAGTGCCTGCCTTGTGTGTTTACCTGTTCGTCATCATTCAGACGACGCTGATGACTTCATACTGGACGCACAGAACGACCTCTACGCCAATCTATTCGGCGACGACAACGAGGAAGATGGAGAAGACGTAGAGGGGAGGAAGGTCAAGGTGAGGTGAATGTACAGTGTTGTGGGAAGGCAGCCATCCCGAGATCTTCTATAGTCACAGCGAATGTTCTCTCTTTGCTGACCTCTTGTGGCCAAATAGGTGTTCTTCACCCGCAACGGCAAGGTGGTGGGCCGCAGGGAGGTGGTCGTACCAGTGGGGGGCTTTTACCCTACCATAGGCATGATGAGCACAGGAGAGAAGGTCCGAGTGGATCTGCACCCCCTAAGTGGCTGACAAGGACGGATTGGGGGGGGGTTTGAAGAATAAGCGATAGGACTTCTGTGGTTCACTGGAACGAAACACAATCTCAGCATAAGTTTACACTGTGCCATTGGCAATGAGTCAGACCTGAGCATTGAGCAATCAATATAATGCACGCAGGTATTGTGTGAGTGCCTCAATGTAGTGCTTGATGTGAATGTAGGTTCAGGGGAATTAAAGGGCAATAGCACTATTTTTTTTTTACATTTGGATAACCCATACAGTACATACATATGTGGGTGCCGGTTTGTCAGGGTAACAGAGTGGCCTTCCTATTAATTATTTGGTGGTGGTCACATGGCCTGCTAATGGCCATTCATTGCTTAAACACTGAGTAAAAATAATTTGCTGAACTTTAAATAGATGGATGTTTTATGATAGTAATTATAAGAAGTGATAAACACAACTACCCGGGTATGCGAAGAAATCGCTGAAATCAGTGAGCTTTATCTGAAAATGTCATAAAAATGAGCAGTGGTGGTTTGATGATTTTCTGTGTTTCATCACTTTTACCCCAATATTGTGATATTTCACATTCAGTAATGGTTTAATGTCTTGTATGACACCCAATTAGATATTATAGACAATTTAATTGGATAAAAAAGGCATACATAGATACAAAAAAATTATTACCTGGCATGTTTTTTTTGTAGTCCCCTAAATGGCTATCTTGTTTCAGGAAGATTCAAATGATTTGCAACTCAGGTATATTAAGCAAAAAAAAAGAAAAAACATTTTATATTACATTGCGTAGCATAAACTTTAACTGCACTGTACAGTTTTTCGTAAAAGTTGCCATATACTTTTATCATAAGCACTTTATAGATGTAGTATTCTGTAGACCCGTGTCTGTCTGAAATTCAGACAAAGCAGCTGACTTATTGAGTAAAGAATCAATTTATAAAATATACATGATTGACATGCCACCAAATCAAAACATTTTGCAACAATTTTCTACAAATACTCTAGCTACACTACTTTTTAAAAAAAAAAAAAATTTTTATCTGTTCCTAAAATTCCTACAATCCTCTTGTATTCACAAAGAACTGTCATCTGTAAATGTGCTTAAGGATTACAAACCCTACATTTAAGATTTGTTTTTTTTTTTGTGTCAGAATTAGGCATGAATACATAAACCTAGATATTGTACCCTCCAGAGGCTATATTGTTAGTCTGAATTGAAATAAGGGGGCAGATGAATTGTATTTTAATTGATATTTATTTATAGCAACACTTTTCCCTGTTTTTGGTTACCTTGAGAACGGGATAAAACATTTTTGGTATCCGCAATAGCTGTATAAAATACAAATAAAGGTACAGAATGTCTTAATACAGCAGAGACTCACTTATTTGAGCTTTAGCCAACCTAACAGGGTAACAAGACAGAATTTGTAATCAATTAATGCATAGAAATCCTTGATTTTTGGCAATGTTGGAATTCTCATTGGTACATTTAATTTAATGCATCTCAAGTGTTAGAATACAAACAGTTGAATTTGCATACGTTTTATTTATTAAAAATGAGTTACAGCTGTATTGTGGTGAATTTCTCTCTGTAAGCATGAACAGTTCATTAAAAAAACATTTTGAACAATGTTCAAATAAGTGAGGTTCTCCAGTAAAGCATTTCTATATTCTGTTGCACATATAAAAAAAACCCCACAAAATGTGTTTAAATACACATTTTAAAACAGGCACCTCAATATTTATAACAGCAAAACAAAGTTCCTAAAGGCAGTAAAAATTGAGGAACAATGATAAATGTTGCTTTTAATTTATAAATAAACAAGCATGCTGAAACAACTTGACATGTATTTTTGCTATGAGTGGTAAATGTCTTTTATATAAGTTAGGTCAGACATTTGACAAAGCCTTCTCCAGAACAAAGTTGGGTTGGTTACTTTAACTTACAAGTGAAACTTTTGTTGATGCGAATAGAAGGCACATTATATTTTATTCTCAATTCTTTTTTTGTTTTCTGGGCCCATGGGATAAAATGTTATTTTCCTGAATGACACTGACAGCATTTCAAAAGCATCCGAAATATTTGATTCTATTTGAAAGAAGTTACATATTTTTAGAAGCCCAAAGATACAGGTATTGCCGCACAATCAAGAACCATTACAAAAATGATAATTTATCATATAGTAAGTCATTTTAAAAATGGCATTAGGAAAAAAAAAAAAGCAATAGTTGGAAGACATAATTATGAGCATGAAAGCATGAAGGGCTATACAAGGACTTCTAACAGTGAAGAACCTGCCCTTGTCTTTCTGTGCTTGGGCTAAAGGTACACTCCTTTATTTGTCTCCGGAGTTTCTGGAACCAGGGTTAATAAGACGTTTGTTTGAAACTCTTCCCACAAACTTAAATTCTGTGTTCCTCTCTACCCCTCCCCCTGTACATGCATGCACACAGTGAGCTGGGGAGGAAATGTGGGGTTCACTCCTCAATTGTGTAATAGCCCCCCAGCTATTACACAATCGAGGAGTGTAGCTTCACCCTGTGTTGTCTTTTTGGTGTCTGGTGGACGTGGCAGAGGTTGTGTAACTGGGAAACCAGGTCTTTTAAACAGACAGCCCATCTCTCTCTCTCATATACAGTGGGATCCAAAAGTGTGAGACCACTAGTCAAAGTACTTCTAGTTTGCATTTGTTTAAATTATAATCCAAATGTTTTCATTACAAATGATAATATAAGTTTAACATTTTGAGCGAAAAGTCATATCTTAGTTTTAGATGTCCCGCTTTTGCTTTAATTACAGCATCAGGTTTTGCACACAACTTGTGGAGTGCCATACTCAAGTGCAGAGCATGGTACTCAAGTTGTGTGCAAAACCTGATGACCCATGTTATCCCAGCATGTTCTGATGTTCCAACGAGCTTCTTGTCATGTCACAGAAAGCTCGGCTTAAATGTTCACTGGGGTCCATGACAGTCAGGACTCCTTGGTCTTTGGTCTTTGGTCTTTAAGTAGTTCTTGTGTGTTGTTTTTAAATGTTTCTGAATCCTGAAATCCTGATTATTTCCAGGTTTACTTAAACATATTAGAGATGTGGTCTCAGACTTTTGGACCCCACTGTATATTGATGATGCTACTGACTTCTCACATATTTGGTTAGCTTTACAATATGGTTTATTTGGATGGTCGTGAATACGCCAGGGTTGTGACAGCAACACTAAACATGTGACTTCTGATGTCATCTGTTCCTGTCGATGGCTTCGGCCCATGCACTAGTGACACCGCTTCGCTTAGACATCATCATCTTCCTCCTCATCTTCCTCATAACATCGGTTCCTCTTGATCATCTCCTCTATGGTGAGCTCCTCCTCGCCGTCGCTCCCCTCCTTCTCCTCCTCCCAGAAGCCCACGTCCTGGGATGTACGATTGTCCTGGCGGGGCGGAGAGGGCGGCGGTGAGATATCCTTGCTATTGAGGCTGATCAGAGAACCTTCTTCCACCTCCAGTTTGCTGTTTGCTGTCGTCTGCTCGACCTTCACCGGTTCATCTCTCTTCTCGGGGAGGCTTTCCATGTCATCCTCTGAGCTGCCCTCACTGGCTTTAACTTCCCGTGGCGGGGGAGCAGCCCGCTGCACTTTGCTCTCCTTGTGTTCCACCTGCAGGAGCTTTGGTTCAGCTTCCCTGCCTGCCTCCTCAAATGAGCGTGTTTTCTCCAGTGATCCCCGTCTTTCCCTCGGGGTTCTAAGGGGCCATCGAGGCTCCAGTGGCCCAGCGCTGGTGGTTTTAGGGCTGGCTGCAACTGTGAATGGCCGACTTCGCTCCTTAAGAGAGGAGGACCTCCTCAGGCTCTTCAGCTCGGCCCGCTCGGAGCTCTGGGTGGGCGATAGCACCTCGTCCACCGGGGGCCACTTGGCCCTCCATGGTCGAACTGAACCGGCTCCCTCCGTGGCCGAGCTAGGCTTTTGAGACTCTGCCCCAGACTGGCTGTCTTCGCCTAGAGGGGGCCAGGCAATCCTCAGCCTGCGGGTCTCGGCAGGCCTTTCTTGGTGTTTCTCATGGGAGCCAGTACAGGTCTGGGCGTTTGTCTCCAGTAAGGCAGTCAGTTCTGTCACCTTGACCAGTGGAGATGTTTCTACAGCTGGCGTGGCTTGTTTGGCCCCATTGCTCTCAGGTGGATGAATTACAGCAGCTGGATCCTCGCTTTCCTTTGGCTTCAGAGTTTCTCCATCTTCTCTGTCTCCATCAGCTCGAGGCGTCCATAGGTCTTTGTGAGGCCGGTGGCCGAAGCCCTCATCATAATTCCCTTTGGCCTTAAACAGCTGGTTGAAATGCGGTTTACAGTACACGTTCCCATGCAGAGAAGCATAATTCCCCAGACTAAAAAAACAGATGTTAGCAAAGTGTTAATAAGACACTGGATAAGATAATGGTTCATGAACAGTCATGACATCATACTGCTTTGATAAATACTTGCCTAAGCTTTGTGTTGCAGTGTGCACAGCGGAAACAGGGCTTATGGTAAACATGCTGGTCAGCCACCAGCCTCTCCAGGGGGTACACTGTCTTCAGGCAGGAAATGCAAGTCTCCCTCACTGGAGGGCAGAACTTCTAAGCATACAGTTATAAACGTTCTTAGTTAAACAAGGAAAATCTCTAATACTTGCACACTTCTAGCTAATTAAGAGGGATGACGATGTACCTTAGATGTCTTGGGCGGGTCACTGCTGTTCCCTGAAACAGACCAATCACAAATGATCTCGACTGATTAGACCACCTTAACAGCTGCAACAGAATTTACATGGGCAGAGTCGGGAAGATGTTAATCAAGTAGGATCTGTACTCTGCATAAGCCCGGACACTCCCAGAAGACCTCTAAGCAGCCAAATGAACTCGAAGTACTTGTGTGAGTTGCGAATGGCTGATGAGGCTTACCATTGAACTCAGGTGCAGGTATGTTTCTCTCAGGTGGGGGTGCAGATACTTTCTGAGTAGGTGTCTCTTTAGCCAGGGCCTGGCAATTGTTATCAAAACCAGAATGTAATTTTTAATACAGGCTGATACTGTACCACAACATCAAATCATTCAAGTAACAATCTACAATCAATCTACAATCTATATGTCAATTTTGCTTCCATTTAACACTAAATGACAATGCATTAATGATTGAGCCTAGTCCTGTCGTCAAACACTGTGTTGCGTAAACACAGTAAAGGCTCCTTGTGTTGGCCTGAACTCACAGAGCGCATGGTGCTTTGCTTGGAAATGGCTGCCTGGTACTTGGCCATCTTCTCCCTGAGGGAGGGAGCTTCTTGGAGCCGGCCAGGCGAAACCAGACCTGTGGCAGAACGGAAATATGCTTAAATATCTATCATTTTGTTCTATACACTATAGTCAGTAATATGTTGATGCTTTACAGAAACAAAAATTATTGTGCCTTTTCTTTGCTTATCAGTTTATTAGGCATAAATTAAAGCCCCTGTTCATGCACACTGATGTGTTGAGTTATATTGCCTTATTTGTTAAAATCAATAAACTGCATATACTTAGTTTAGTGATGTCACTAGTTGACTGTGTGTGCGTGTGTGCATATCTGTACCTCCCTGCTGCTCCGAGTCCTCTGACGGTGTCCTGTTGAATCCTGCCCGGCCTGTCTAGATCATAAGAGAGTACAGAGCTCAGCACCTCAGTTTACATACCCAACACTGCATGAGGGAAGAGGAAAACTGGTGCACCTAATTTATCATCTGGATCAAGATAAACCTGGGGTAACAACAGAATAAAGCTAGATTGATCACACTAACCCTAGGACATAACAAGATCAAACTACTGTAGACAGAAAGACAGCTGATTTCACCTCCTGCTGACAGAGGTCAGACGGAGACGCATCAGTTTTTAGGGTATTTCGGCTTTACAAGATAAAAAGTGGAGCATGACAGGGAAGGTAGAGTGAAGAGAATGAAGGTCAAGTCAGGTTTATTCACATAGCCCTTAATCACAGGCCCACACTACACACAGAAATAAACAACAATCTTACTTGAGGGATTTAGTAGCATATCCAGCTTTGACTGCTGTTGTCACGTGTTTTAATTTAACGCTTTGCTTATGATGACTTATGTGTGGCTGTTCCTGCTCCTATCAATGTACTTGGGGTAAGACACGTTGGATAAAAGCACCTAAAAGCACTAAATAACTCAAATATATATGACACACATGAACTCTCATTCCTTAGAATATACTGTATCTTGGTTACAGTTTAGCTCTTCAAATGTCATATTTAGCAAGCAATGTAAGTACAGTGCTAGCCTAAAGTAATACAATTATTGCAGCGATTTTAGTTGCTCACATTCTCTATAATAAAGATGTTCTGTCTGTCACCTTTAGAAGTTCTGTTGTGACTCCAGCAAGTACTGGACCATATCATAATGCTTTACCAAAGGTTTTAATTAAAGATGTTAAAAATTAAAACTGCCATAAAATGTAAAGTGTGTGTCTCACCTTGTTTACTGCCCATTGTTTTTATATTTCTAGGTAAGCTATGTGCACTGGGTACCTTGTTAACATTTTAGTGTGGTGCGTGTGTGTGCGTGCAATTTGTTAGTGAGAGTCAACAGCCCTAATGAGTCAACCAGACTGTGTAGGCTTAGCAGTAATCCTGCTGGACACGTGAGTGAACGAGGGATCAGCACAATTAAAACGGACTGCTCCATTGGAACCGTGGAGCTCTGTAGTGTCAATCGGGGTGGCCATGTCTGTGTGCGTGTAAATCCACTTGTTTAACATCAACCGGACTACAGAGAAATTAAGAATGGGTTTCTATAGCACCAAGGCATAGATAAATTGGCTCTGTTCATGTATAAACCAAGTCAACCCATTTGTTGACTCTTAGATTTAAAGTTTCTTCCCATTGGTTTTATAATATGATGTATCACCTTAAAATGTATCATGTATCATGATACATTTTCAGGTGATACCAATTGCATCAGAGGAAAATATCAATATAATAAACCTGCAGTTTTGCTTGTTCTTCTCGTATTTGCGTTTGTTTCTTTCCATTATCCAAAGATATAGAGGTGAATAAAAAATTGGCTGTGTGTGTTTGTTTGTCATGCCCAGGGGTTGTTCTGTCTTATTTACAGAATGTTGATAATATTTAAAGATAGCCCTACCATATCATATGAAGATGTTGCTTATTAGTGACTTATTTGTGCATGATATGCTTTCAGTGCATATGAACTAACAATTGGGTTACATTTAACACCACGTGTACCAAAATCCCACACCAGGGGGAGTGCTGGAAAGTCTGACTCACACCTGTGAAAAGTCGAATACCTAACAAAATGAGATGGGGCCAGAGAGTATTTTTTCTCCAGAGGTGGGTCATTAGAGGAAAACAAAGGAATGCTGGAACATTCCTGACCTAGGGCTAAAACAGAGAATTAACTATGGAGGAGGTTGTTTTCGGTAGGGAGAAACAGGCCTGGTAGGGTTTGACGTTGGCAGAATCGAGGGTAAAGGTATAGGAAAAAGCTAAAGAAAACAAAAGTGGTTGTATGTGCATGTGAAAGACAGGAAGCTGTAAATATATTTAATGTGACTTTATTAACCCCAAATGTACTTATTATTATTTTTGGTTACTATACACCAGATCTAGGGGCCAAGTGTGCTATTTATTGTCAGAGAAAAACTAGATACTGTAATGCACTCAAAGTAGTAGTAGAGGCCTTATATTTCATAGTTAGCTAAATGAAGTAACATAGCACATTAAAAATGATACTAAAGCAATAGAGTGCTCTGTAAATGCCATCCTCTGCAGGGTTATCGCAGCTAATTCTTAGGAGAGACAGGGCAAACACACGCACAGCTGTCAAAGCTGTCAGAAAAACGTAGAGGCGGTGCAATCACTTAAAAAATATTGGCCCAGCGTGGCATTCAGCCAAAGATGACATTCCTTTTTAAAGCTGTATCAAGTTCCAAAATGCCTATGAAAACACCAGTTCAAGAGGGATTTTGACTGAAGGTGCCTTACATTTTTATTTCATCGGGTCCAAAACGCAGCAAGGAAAAACTTAATTTTTTTTGCTATTAAACACTGCATATGACAATGCTGTGTAAGTTTAAATTCCCCCTTTTCTGCTTGTGTGTGTACATGTGGATGTGTTCACCTTATTAGCAGTGTCTTCTCCCTTCTCAAACACCATCTTCAGGCTGTTGAGAGGCACAGCGAGCTTGTCAACAGAGGGACTGGGGATGGAGACAATCTGTGCCTCGCTCTTCTCCCACTTTTCACTCGGCCTCCACTCTCCCCTCTCCACCTCCATCCCTTTCTTATCCTCTCCCTCGGCTGGCTTTGAGGCTGCTGCTGCTGCTGGTGCTGCTGGTGCTGCTGCTGGTGCTGCTGCAGGGGGCCGGAAGCAACCGGCTGTGCTTTGACCTCTCTGAGGACTCAGTGGTCCAGGGGACTTGGGCGGGGGGAGGTCCTCGCTGAAGGAAAGAGGCCTGGTGAGGCGAGGGACGGTTTGTCCAGTTACCTGGCAGGCGGGCTTGTTCTGGTGAGGGGCTCCCGTCTGCTCCCAGCGCTTCTTCAGAACACTCAGATTACCGGAACGCAGAGTAGGGTGCGCTCCCTCAAACTGAGTGGAAGAAGAGAGATTAACATCTGGTAAAAAAGTCCCAAGTCATATGAATGGAGTTCCCCACCTCGGCTATATCAATGACATGCCGTTAGGCCCCCAAACTGCAGCACAATATGGGGTCAACGCACTGACAGATTAGGTGAACAGCTGATCCAATAAGTTGCTCTATAGGAAAGATAAGTTGTGCTGGCTATGGCTGCTGTTGTCAGCTGCCTAGCGGCTGCTACAGAGGAAAGAAGCATTGATTCAACATGGAGATAACAGAACTGGACACGAAGACGGCTTTAGGAGACTGCATTCCTTTCACTCACAGAGAACTTCTTCACTTTTCAGTCCTCCACAAAGCACCAAAAAGTGAAGTTGTGACGCATTTATTGGGAAGTACTACTACTACTGAGTACTCTACAGAACACTGTATAGTAAGAGGAAGTCATGAGCCATGTAATATGAGGATGGTCTAGCCATGGAACAAAAGATTCTTTGAACACTAAGATTCTAATGGAGCTGTCCAATTGCTCTGTTCAAGGAAGGCTTCCGGTTGCAAATGTCAGTTCTGATCACCATAAAACTTAACGAATCCATAATGACATACTGTTGTATTGTACACAATTAACTGAGACTAAATAATAAAGAACTTGAAAACATACCTACTGTAGCAGACCAAATGTACAAAAAATGACACAAATAAATACAAGTCCGAACTACTGTAGAAGAAGAAATAGAAAGCCCAACAGCAAACAGATGCACAATTCCTGTCTTTGTCAGGGAAAGCCCAGAGTAAATGGGAAAGAACTGGACAATGAAAAGATTGTTCCCTGTGTTCTTGAGGAAAAGGAAGAAACCTTTTTTAAATAGAGCTGAACCGAGGCGAGACAGCCACTGGACCACAAGGAAAGTTAAATCCTTCCCTGGCTTGTCCTTCTCTGTGGGTCTCTGTGCTGACAGGGTGTGAGGGGTCGAGCCAATGTTAGCGGCTAGACAACCTCTGCTGGTAGGAACTAGCCCAACCCATTAACACCAGGAGAGAGAGAGAGAATGCCCAGGAAATGAGAGCAGGAAATGAGACATTCAGGGAGAAGTTAACTCTTGCAGTGTCAGCTTTGTGTCATTTCTGTATTTCAGTGTCACTAGAGATTTTAGTACAATGAATATTGTACTAATATACACCCATTCACTGTAAAAAGATGTTTAATTCCGCTTGGTAAATTTACCCTATGTATAATATACACCCATTCACTGTAAAAAGATGTTTAATTCCGCTTGGTAAATTTACCCTCTTTCCTTAGCTATTGTTATGTTCAGCTGAAATAAAATGTCAAACTTTTAAATTGGGAGAGTCCTTTAGATTTGAATAAATATGACATTTTTATTTCAGAGGAACATAACAAATATAAAGTACTATTACTTCTAAGTTACTGTTTCTAAGTTGAAAGTTGAAAAACATTTTTAACAGTGTACATGTACAACATTATAACAAGTATAAACTTTGTGTCACTACAATTTATTTACCAAGCGGTTATATTTGAAAGGTCACTTCAGCAAATCGTCTGAATTATTAAAAATTCTGCTCATTTATTGGTCAGGGTAACCCTCTTAAATCAACTGAACCAACCCCCCATGCGTGTTCATATGTTGACAGATGGTCACCACTGCGTTGTTTCAGAGTCCCAAACTCTTGTTTGCCAGTCATCATTTGAATATCTCTCTATCTTGTGAATACAGTATTTAAATAATCATACAGTATTTAAATAATCTGGCATCTATGAAAACTGTGATGTAAATGAATCAAAAGATTCTCAATGGATCATAGAAATAAACCTTGTGTCAGTGCAGCTTGTCCAACACCCTCATGTCCTGTATTCACCAACATCACAGAATCACAGACAATGGAACATTTGCAGAAATTTTGATTTCACTGTATAATCTACAAACTCTACAAGGGTGCATTGAACCAAAACATTTCCACATTAATTATTTGATATTATAAATAGGAGGTAACATATTTACAGTCAACAAATGTATTACCTTGAATCTCTGCATTGTATTAACCAATTACTCTTTTCTTTATTCCTGTTGCATGTCTGTTTCTCATCATACTAATGACGTGGATCTGTAAAACTGCATTGTCCAGAGATTACACTGAAGTAGGATTATGGACTTGGCTGCTTCCATGTCATAATAAGGAACCAATCAGCACCCAGCAGGCAAGACATTTGTCTTTGTTTGTGGATTTGTTTGCATGTGTGTTTACGTGTCTATCTGTCAATAAGAACAAGCACATTTCCATTTTTCACAGCCATCGGTATATGATAAAAGTTACAAGATAAAACAATCAAATTAATACAATAACCAAGTTAAGTTGAAAAACATTGTTTTGATTGTGATACAACATCCTTTTTCTAGCCATGTGAGACCATCCTCATCTTGTGAGCTCTATTATGAGTTTTGCTCTATACTAGTCTGTCTGGATCTGTTCAGTAGAAAGATGTTCTGGCCGTTCAGAACCTAACCAGGCCAATCAGAACCCAGTTGAGGGGTTCAGTTGATGAAGATAGACAGCAAGAAGCACCTGTATGAAAATCATGAGAGTCTGATTGGTTGAATTGGTTGATTGGTTCCTATAACCTGCCAATAACCTGAGTTTAAAAGTAATATATATAGACTTGCTATCACTCAGACATCCATAATACGCTTCCTGGTTTGTTGCAGTGCATGTTGTCCATTACGGTACACTCGTCAGTGTACTGTGACTATTGAGTCTCGACAGGATATTTAGCCAGAACTCTCAATTGAGTGGTTTGATTAGATCGGGTCATAAACAATGGAAGAGGTACAGAAATTAGGTCCAGGTCAAAACTGACCGGAATTCCCCTTTAAACAGGCATTCAGAACTTACTGCTTTTTTCCTTTCTGCATTCCGTTCTGAATCCTCAGCAGCTTTCTGGTACCTGAGGAGGACAGAGAGAAGGGTAGGGTAGGTTAGTAGTTAGGGTTGTTGATTCCAATCCGAAAGGTCATGGTTTTTATCCCAAAAAATGCCAGGCATACTTTTAAGCAATCCATAAGCAAGATGTCTAACCCCTGCTCCTTAATACTTGTAATTGTACTCGCTTCAGATAAAAGCATCTGCTTTGCATTATTTGTGGCACTTTAACAGCCATCAGTGGCTGTTGACCGCTAATGCAGTTTTAGGGACAGGATGTGGTCTGGGTGTTCAACCACCAGCCGGGAAGGACATGGCTTCAAGCCCTGGGGTTGATCTACCTGTGAGCATCCTTAAGCAAGATGCCTAACCCCTACCTGCTCCTTGTAGTTGCACTCATTGAAAGTCACTTAGGATAAAAGCATCTGCTATATGTAATTGTACTCTTTTACAACACTGCCCTCTGGTGATCTTAGGAATGTACACAAAAGGCTCACTATCGTCTCCAATTCATTAAAGTGGCAGTGAACAAAAACAGGTCCATGTATGAGCATTCCCATTGCATGGGGAAAAACCTAAATTATGTAAAATATGCAGGTATTATGCATGTATACACTACATACAGAAGTACCTTACCTAAGAATATTTAATACTGAAATCACATAATGATTTTACGCACTATGCCTTCGATCAAGTGCATTGATTGTAAATATGCCAGTATGTCTGTGTGATGAATGGGCGATACTCACCTGGAAAAACGCTCTGCGATGGCATTACTTTTCCCGCGGTTGCTGACCAGTGAAAGCTCTTTAGCAGTGACACGGAGCGACTGCGACGCCCAAGAGCGGCGATTAAATGGGCCGCCTTCCATCTCTGGCACCTGCTGGGTTAACTGCAAGTGCAAACACAGTGTGTTACAGGACTTACGTCAAGCACCTTAATCTGACCTCTTGCTAATTCAAATGGAAGTCTAAGACAAACCCTTAGATAAATAGATAAATAACCTTATCTTGATTCTAATGTTTAAATCTTGGTCCTCAACCACTAATGATTAGCTCTTTTCCAACGAGAATTCCCTGAAAGTGCCAAGCATAAAACAATCCTCCCAAATTCAGAAATTCTTTTGTAACCTGTATCACCAACTGCACATCTACATGCTCTGGTCTTTAGACAAACACTGAGCCCACAGCAAGACAGAACTAGACGTAGTGATATAATACCTTCAAATTCCTCTGGGCAAGTGGGGCAGGTTTCATTTATCAGCGTTGAGCCTCTTCATTATAGTCAGAAAAACATAACTACATAACAAACATGGCTACATAACAAATATGGCAGTGGGAGACTGGTGGCACATTTGATCTGACCATTAACATGGTCTTTGCATTTAGACTCTGTGAACTCTCAAGTTACTGATCTACTAGTCTCATGGGGCCGGACTTGACAAGAGTACAGAGAGTTTCATAGGATAGTATAAGAAGTCTGGCACAGCGAGACTACTGGGCTACCATCTGTCAAAGCATAGAGCTCACCACCACCTGACATACAGCAGGTACCTACATAAGATAACACATTGTTCAAGGGACAGTTCAGGAAACTCTTTGTCGACAGGATTTTAAACCTGCACAAGCAGACCCCAATGGATTTCTAGTCCATCGCCTTAACCACTCAGCCATGTCAACTATATATTAGTGTACACCCACACACACAGCCTCATTTACAAACTTAAGCCACTGGTGTAGACTGACAAGTTCAAACTTGCACATGTGCCACTTGATTACAAGATGAAAACATAACATTCACGTAGCTAAGCTGTTATTTTCTGAATGTGAGTATATCATCATTCTGAGTCAATAAGCTTCAAGGGCCCACATCTAGAAAACAGAACAAGAATGGCAGGGTTGCCTCCCTCACATATAATACACACACACACACACACACACGCATGAATGCGCGCAAAATACCACAAATGGCTGCACCTTAACTGCACTCAAACGCATACTTAAATACAGTAAATAAACAACTCATACAGAGAACTAGCCTCTGTTACAGTTCTACAGTACCTGTGTGGCAGAGCAGGGGACATTTTGTCTGACTAAGAGACAGCCCCTTGACACAATATAACCATTGTACTTCATTACTTCATCATCGGGTTATTATTAAAGACATTTTCTGTCATGTGAATTGTTTATTACTGTCAGTGTTCAATCAACGCAGATAGTAGTAGTCTGCAAAACTGGTTCAGTGAGGTATGCCCATGACATCATCAGTTACGAATTCCGATTTTTTAACACAAACAGTGCGAGGACTTTGAACTAAAGTGCATGTCTCTTCAGTCCTGCTCTGGTTCAGTAAAATTGAGAGACCATAACTAAAACTAAAAACTGGCAACTACAGCAAATGAAATACATACGCTTGATTACAATTACAATTCAGTCTGTTTAATGTAATTTGCCATTCATTATGTAGGCTATTTTTACTAATGCCATTCGGTGTCTACTGCTCAAATTCTAACTGACAACACACATTGTATGAACCAAATAATTAACTTCAAATCTCATCCAACAGACAATGTTCACCCACTTCCTTCAATTTTCAGGGATAGTCGTTCAGTCTACTGCTGTTTCCATTGTGCTACTATAGTTTATGTAGTGTCTTTCTAATCTTTCTGTGTTTTAATTGCCAGACATGGCCAGACATGAAAATGAATTACATACAGTTATAATAATAGTTATTATGACCTGCCCTTAGAAGAAAGCCACAAAATTATTTTTGCCTAAAACCTGGCAGTTAACTCAACTCACTGTAAATAGGTTTTCCCTAGGAGCAGGTGAATAATCTTTTTCAAATATCCATGGGCAGAACACACATTCTGTAGTTATTTATACCAAGTGGATATCCTTTGTAGCCTATATTAAGTCTGAAATATATGTGGCATTTTATACAGTATATGTAGCCACATGTGGAATAACAACTTTGAAACACATAAAACGTGTGGGGCAGGATAGTGTTATGTTAGTTTTGGTTTGTCAGCATATCTGGGCTTTAAATGAGTCTATAAACATTACAGCATTTAGCTCACAAAACGTACAAGTGAAAGTAGTAGTATGGTTAAGTAATAACTTAACCATAGCCTCTTTTATAGTATTTTGTTTTACCTCTCATTTGCTCATTGGAGCGGTTTATACGGTGGCCGAGACGGTTCAACACAAATACAAAATCTACAACACAAATACAAAAGCTAAAACACAACCGCAAAAGCCATATTTAAGATGCACTGCATTTTAGATGCACTGCATTAATGTACCCTGTTTTAAATTTTACTTAGCATTGAAGAATTAGTGAATTACATTGATTACAATGTCCTTAAGTGGTTAACTCTTGATTCGAATCTTAATTTGTCAAATAACTTTTGCGGTTGTGTTTTAGCTTTTGCATTTGTGTTTTAGCTTTTGCGATTGTGTTTTAGCTTTTGTGTTTGTGTTGTGGCTTTTGCGTTTGTGTTTTAGCTTTTGTGTTTGTGTTGTGGCTTTTGCGGTTGTGTTTTAGCTTTTGCGTTTGTGTTTTAGCTTTTGTGTTTGTGTTGTGGCTTTTGCGTTTGTGTTTTAGCTTTTGTGTTTGTGTTGTGGCTTTTGCGGTTGTGTTTTTGCTTTTGTATTTGTGTTGTAGATTTTGTATTTGTGTTGAACTGTCTCGGCCACCGTAGGTTTATAACCATTACACAGCACAGTATAGTATAGTAATACTGGCTCCCATTACCGTAGGCATAATGTCTCAAAAGTAATGCTTCATAAGGTGTGCTTCAAATGTTCAAATGTTTGAAAAGCCCAGAAGAGTCACTAACATTATTCCCCTTCAAATTGTATTATCAAATCCCTTTCCATCTCCACATTGCTGCTGGTTTATTCTCATATTTCTCTCTATTTCATCTCTATCTTGTCTGATGTACCTATATAATGTATGTATAGAACAGAAAGCCTGATCACAAAACCAGATAAGCAAACTGACCTTTATCCCTCACATTCAGCCAAGTGCTCCCTAGCAACTCAACATAGTTCATAACAAAGGAGAGGTATACTTTGCACAATACATAATTGATAAGAGATCTGTCCAAATTAAATGGATAAATTGCAAAAAGACCATAACTTGGTCAGCAGAGTTTGTATTGTGAAAGGCTATGAAATCACTTTTGGGATTTTGTCAGAGAAAGCTTGCACATAACAATGAGTATAGTGCAGTATTGTGTTGAAGTACAATAGACATATGTAATGACAGGGGAACAGTGTTTATTAACACTTTGGGGTATCAAGGAAGATGTTCATATAGAACCAGATATTGATAGAGAACCAGATGGAATATACACAGATCATGGTCTACTGAGGCTTTTGACCTAATTTTTAACTTGATCACTTCAGCTGTTTTTAAGGCAGGTAATGGTAAAGATTTGCCACAGAATCTTATGTGATTAACTTCCTGAAGGAGTTAGAATACCTATGTGCACATTCATAAGGGGAACTTCAACACCTCAAACCAGTACAACTACATTCACCTGTCCAAAATGTCTAGTTTTTGTAGATCACAACACCTACTTTTTTTTGTTACGTACTTCATTTGATTTGTCTAGAAATAGGTCCGTCTTACCTCGGAGTGTTGAGTCGGTCCTCTGGAGAAGCCTTGAGACACCTGACACTTTGTGCCGGTGGAGTGTACCAGGTGAAGAGAACACAAAGGTGTTATGGGAGTGGAAGAGACAGGTCATGTGACGTTCTGCACCAATAACCTTGGGTATTGCATATCACTTACCTGGTATTGTGTGTGTGAGAGAGAGAGAGAGTGTGGGCAGCATATGCACATGCGCACAAGCAGACGTGTGGTCCTGGCACAACCTCAACAAAATTACTGGAAAAAGGCAAAAACGTTGCAGATTCTACTGTTTGATATTGGGGGCAAAAACAATATCGTAACTATTTTATATGACATTATTGCTTTTGTTAACCCTGTGTAGCAGTGGGAGGTATGGATGGGGCTCCACAGAGAGACAGGGGAAAGGAATGAAACAGAACAGGAAGGAAGGGAGAAACAGGCACAGTGGGAGGATCAGGTTTCTCTGTGGTGTTTATGGGATGGAGACGGACTGTTGTCCTGGGGACGGTCGGCACAGGAACGCATTGTAAAGCGGTGTGGGGGGAAAATAGATGTATTTGTGTTCATACGAAAAATATATAAGTAAATTAAGTATACATATGAAATGATTGTTTGAAGAAGAATGTAAAATCTATAAATTCATACTTGGGCATTTTTGTGAGAAAAAAAAAAAAAGGATAAGGATAAGGATTTGATTCCAATGTGTAGTATAGAGCTCTATAAAGCACTATTTATGTGGATTTTTTAAACCCACATAAATACCTGATCTAACCAAGTTTAGATCAGGTATTTACAATGATATACATCAATACATCAATTTCTGAATGAGATTATTTCACAGAATAAGGTCAACTGTCAAATTACCTTAGTCAACCTGTGTTTATACAACAAACCTAGGCCGGCTCCAAGCTACATTATGGACATGTTGACCCCTTATCACCACACAGCTTTAGATCCTCTGGCGCCTGGCGGGGTTCTCATTCTCTCCTCTGGCTGTTCCTAAGTCATACTAGATGTGCCCATGCTCTTGCCATCAGGGCCCCTAGACTATGGAATGCCATGCCTGAGCAGATAAGGCTAGCTATCTTTTAAATCACTTCCTAAGGCTCCATGTCCATGCTGGCACGGGTCATTTTTAAAACGCTTTTAAAATGCTAAAAGGATGGGCTAGGATGGGCTAGTGGTCTAGGTGTTGGACTCCCAGCCAGAAGGTCGTGGGTTCGAGCCCCAGAGTTGGCCTTCCTGTGAGCATCCTTGAGCAAGATGCCTAACCCCTACCTGCTCCATATAATGGCACCATGTAATTGTTGAAAAATGTACTAATTGTAAGTCGCTTTGGATAAAAGCGTCTGCTAAATGCTGTAAATGTACCATAATTTCACAGTAGGGGGCAGGATAGTCTTGTGGTCTAGGCGTTGGGTTCAAGCCCCAGAGTCAGCTTACCTGTAAGCATCCTTGAGCAAGATGCCTAACCCCTACCTGCTCCATGTAATAGATCAATGTAATTGTAAGTTGCTTTGGATAAAGGCGTCTGCTAAATGCTGTAACTAAAACTTGTTTTCTCTGTTTTGGCCTTCCATCCACACTAATCCGGCGTTTTCCAGCACTGAAAACCAGACAGGGTCCACAGATCGGTGCTTGTGGAAAAGATGCTCTACACACCATTGTAGTTTAGTGGCGTCAGTAGTAAGGCAACCATCTCTTCAACTGTAAAACACACACTCCAACACCTGTGTTGAAAAACAGCCACACCACTGAGAAGTCCTTCAGCAAGACACACCTGGCAGCAGAGGTGTTCAGCTGACTCTCTGACCTGTATGCCTGATTGCAATTTAAGATAACAGGATATATAAAGAGTCTATAAAGAGTTCTCACCCTTACAGGCAAAATTGCATTAAATTATTTACTGTGAGTGTAATACTGGAATGTCTAAAAAGGGTAGATATGAAGCATAGTAGTAACTTTTAAGGACTTTTAAGTTTCTGTAATGGACAAAATATTGTTCATTTAAAATTAGACCTACAAATTAACAAACCAAATAAAAATAGTAGCTTCTAGTCTAGAGAGGTAAGACAATTTCCCCAGCTCTAAAAATTTAACATAACTATAATTTTGAATCAGAAGCCAAGGCAATGACGGACAGATACACTCAATGGAACTAATTTAGTACGCCTTGAAATATGGCACTCAAACTGCTTGTGTAGTCTGCGTTTTTAAATATTCAGGCTACCCTTCTGCAAAGGGATGTTGACAATGAACGTAAAATAAGATACAAGATTGGAATGCTTCGGGAGAGTACATTTTGTATATAAAAAACACTAGCCATATTGAATGTACAGTATTCAGTCTTCTCACTGAACCGATAGACGAAATCGAGATTATGACGATTAAAATGACCCTCTTGTCGTCGCCCGAGAAGGCTTTCCTGTGTGGGGGGAGTGGGTTACATCCTGTGGCGTTTCCTGTGTTTGTAAACTAGACGCTCTCGAAGACGTCGGGCGAGCGAATATAAAAGGTAGTTAAATCGATCTTATTTCGCTTACACTCGATTTATTTTATTGTATAGTCGATGGTTTGGTGTTTGATGTAAAAATGGACGCTGTGATCGGGCACGAAAAAGAGTCAGCTAACGTTACAAACGACACCGTTAGCCAGCGCTAGCAAGCTAACGTTAGCCAGAGCAGCGGAGAGGGGGTGGGTGGGCGCTAGAGACGACGGCCATCACAAATACCCTTTATCTCTGAAGCTCGCGCCTTGTTATACGGTGATATCCGCCAGCTTTTAATGTGATACATGTGTAGCTGTCTCAATGCACGTTTGCGCCGTCGAATAGTTAATCTTGCACAGACACAACATTGTTCGATCACTAGGCTTGTGGAGGGCGCCAGCAAGTGGCTGGCTAGCTAGCGTGAACTTTATCATGCTCGTTTAACGATGACAGAGCTAGGTAACAGGGCGCTAGGCCAGCTCAGACGAATGATCTGCTACAAGCAGCCCTTATTGATCCCCATCGCATCATTAAAATGTTGCCTTTCTTCTTTTTGGGTGCTGCTGCACATACGCCGCTAGCCTAGCTTGATTGTTGGCCAGCTATCTAGCTTTGGCTAACGTCAACAGCTAACTAGCGTTAGCAGAAGCTCCGTTATGCGAGGTAGCCTGGAGGTAGCAAACGTCCACCCAGCTATATGGGGAATTTTAGCTTATAGTAAGCGGTTAACGTCTTTGTTTGGTTGTAATCACGAAAGATGTACTTTTCTAACCAGAAGAAGCAAAATATGGCAACGATCTGCATGTAGTCTCATATATGTTTTCATCAACACTGCTTGAAAAGTCACCCAAGCTAACGTTATCTGTGATCCGTAAATAGATTTAAGTACAACGCAGGAAAAACATACGAGAATTCAAATGGTAACGTTTAATGCTATGGTTGTAAGCATTTTCTACCAAATAAGCGAGATGCACAAATATCTTGTTTACATAAAGTAAATGGAGCTATGCGAATATCGACCTATTTCCTTCCAACTGCAGATAAACTACATAGTAAAATGTATCCAGTGTCTGTCTGAGACTCGATTTACAACTATACATTGTGGCAATGAAGTGATGTTTGTTTATATGTAATCATATCCGCCGTTTTCCGCCATAAGTCCGCCGTTGTCCTGATATATATTTGTTTTTTATACGGGGGACTCAAGGGGTATTGCCCTCCGCCAATTACCTGTTAATACAATTAAGCAAAAAGAGCAAGGCTGCTTGAGTCTATAATGATTATGTCCAAAAACCTAGATGTAAATATTTTGCTTTTGAGCTTGTTGCGCACAGTACATAAATGTAGTTTGCTCGAGTCGTCTTGAATACGACAATTGTTATGACTACTGTAAGCTGACTGTTATTCGTTTGATTTAATACGATTGTAATAGCCTTGACAATAACGTTGTTTCTGGCACCAGTGTACTCCGGTTTTGGATGAGTAGAATATTTAAGATGTATAGAATCTTCAGATAAGCTATAATGTTGTGCTAATATCCATATAAACATTACAGTTAGGTGAACTAGAGTAAACATGGAGAGACCTAGAGTGATGTCTTGATTAATGGTCAGTCTACTTCATTGAGTATTTTTTTTATGTCTTACTCTTAAGTATTTTGTTACTTGTTAAAGTAGTCGTATACTCTAATTCCCAAAGTACAGACATTTTAGCATTGTTTCTTTGTGCTTCTGATTCGATTTGTTAATCTTTACTATTTTAAAGAGAAGGTTTAGAAAAAAAATTTCTACTCCTATTTTCTGCTTAAGTTGTACCTAACTGTAGTCCACCTTTCACTGGTGTTCAGTGGGTTGCTTTGTGGGTTCTTTCACAGTGATCCCACAGTTATGATGGAAGTCAACGGGGCCTAATTTAATTCACCCCTTAAGCACTAAGCAGAATCTACACATTGTACCTAAAGCGAATGCAACAAAATACAACCTAGCACAACAAATTTGAGCAGTTGTATCCTAATTTTGGAGTAAACATTGTTATTAGTGTTAGGGCAGGTACACCGTAAAAGTGAAATTACATGAAAATTAGCCTGTGTTTGCTGATAGATTAAAAATTCGGAACTATCCATTTTATATGCCATGTGTTTTCATGTTAAATATGATATATGCCTAACAAGGTTTATTGAATTTTTGTAGCTAGCTATTTATTATTATAGCCATAATATAAGATATACATATGTTAGGTCTTTTGTCTGGCGGGTGAGAATTTCAGTTTTCCATGTTGAGCAAATAGTCATCAAAGGGCTACCTTAGCATCTCAGGGAGATGATAGATCAAACAGCCATAGCAGATTGGCCTCATTTGGTGGCTAGATGGTGTATGGAAACATCAGAATTATGTAAATATTTAGGCTAAATCTCCAGGTACTAATTTGTGCTGTTTAATTAATTAATCTGTTCAACAATAAATGTATGACTTTTGTTGTTTTGTCATATTTGATATGATGCATGTATAAAAGAAAAGCCGCTGTAAGCGTGCAGCTGACTGAAACTAAACAGGCTGTAAAGAGCCATGATGCTGTTGTGATTTAATGCTTTTTTTTCCTGTTTCATCCGCATCCTCCTTTCTCTCAGTTTTAATGCTAGATGAGTGAGGTGGGCCTGGCTTCCCACCAGACTGACCATCCTGATTGACGGATCTCTGGATGACCTTGTCCCCACCCCTGTCCCTGCGCTCACATACACCGTCCCCACAGCCATGTCACACCTGCCCAGCAGCTCAGTCCGCGACCATATGAAATGGGTTTGTTTTGAGAGCACAGAAAAGGGATGATTGACACAAATAACGTTACATGCAGTCATGTGTCACTCAGGATGTTGTCGTTGATAAATATATGATAAAAATCGGCTTATATGCAGATTGGCTAAAAATACAGCCTGTTTATTTTTCTGTATTTTTTTTTTTTTTGCATGATATTGTTGCACTATTTTCAAATCTTATGTGGTGTCTTTTGATTCTAGGCGGGGCTGCTTGGCTGTGAAGCTGTACTCTCCAGCATGGCCCTGATGCAGGCCAGCTCTATGGCGGGGCCACCCAAGAAAATGATGGCTCCCCTTGGCCACGGACCACCGCAGCGGGACGGCCCTGACCGCGGGCCGCAGAGCCACATGATCCTCCCGTCTGGAATGAGCTGCCCGCCCCTGGTTAGAGCTCACTGGGGAAATGGGGAGGTGGAAGATAGGGAGGGGAGGGGGGCGGCTGTCGTGTTTCCTGTTTCTGTGTCTTAAGGCACCTGTTTGTGTCCATGTTTTTGTGATGTGTGTGTGTGTGCATCTATATATCCAACATTAGGCATTTTGACTTTTGGCAAATGTGTTATGATTCCAAATGCTTGCCACCAGGTCAGATTCCCTGTGAAATCTGCCAAATCGGTTTATGGCATAGACCGAAATATGTCTGGCAAACAGCTGATGTTCCAGACTACCTCTAAAACTACTCCGAAACCCAATGTAGTGCCAGTTGAATGTGCAACCAGACCCCAAAAAACATTATTGCAGTGAAATACTGGTGTATTTAGCCAAGTACTATGGATAGATCCTGGTCCAAATCTTGACATCTCAGTGCAATAGGTTAATTTGTACATCATTTAATAACACCTGGGGCTAAATTTAACTTATTTACACGATTGATTTTGTGGAATGGTAAATGACACATTTTAAAAATGAGTTCAGCCCTTTCATGTCTATTCAGACACATTTATATGCACATATTTACCTTCTGCTTAAACTTGTACCCTTTACATTATGTATTGTTTACTGTAAAATGGCCTAGTGTGAACTCAAATCAGCTGCATCCCCTTCATGCAGCTGTTATAAGGTCATGTTACGCATAATATACATTTTAAATCCTCATTGTTACGATGCTACTTTCTGATAAAGACATGAAGTAGTATTTTTCAATTTTGCCAGCCCCACATGCATTCCTGGATCTTATTAAAGCAGCGTTTAGAATTTTTGTAAAAGTCCTTGAAATGAAGGACATTTAGTAGTATTTGCCATGACATTGCAACTCGCATTTTTCCTAGTGGACTTGAGCGTCTGGTGTTTTTTTTTGTTTTTGTTTGTGATCCTAGCTCATCCGGAAGGAAGGTGACTTCCAAGCCCCGCGCCTGTTGGATGAGAAGGAGATGAGGGCCAACGAGGACATGCAGCTGAAAAAAAAGAACCGGAAGTCAGGAACGCCCTGTAAAGTGAGAGAACAAGAAGGAAGGGGTGGGAAGGTCAGTGGCAAAATGGCCTCTGTCGTAACTCCTTTGCAAGTGTGTCTTTACCCACTGTAGTAAATGAGGATTTAGCCACCCGTTTGGGAGGGGGGTGGGGGGGTTAAACATTTCTGCTGTGTGCATGTTCTTAGTTGGGTCTTTCATCTGTGAACGTTGTGTTTGTGTGGGGGTTGGGGGAGGAGTGCACTGGAGATGTGAAGAGGGCGGGGAGCTAGAGGGGGGATGGGGGTGGGGTGGGGTGGGGGGAGGGAGCAAAGAGAAGCACAATAACTGCAGTTGTGTGCATTGGGGCGGGTGGGTGCTGCAGGAGGGTATTAAGCCAGAATGGAACCAGTGTTGTCTCTTATCTCCTTAAACTGAAGATGTGACATTTTCCCATGTCAGATTTAATAATAATAATCTTGTCATACCTATTTTGTTAAGTGTTTTTCTATTTATAAGGTTTTTTTAAATATTTAAATATCACTGCATTTAATTTTCACGTTACCATCATATACAAATGTTCTTTTATATTTAAGACCCACCCCAGTTTTCAAAGCGACCTTAGATTTTCAGTGCGAGTAAGAGTCCGCGGTTTCTCGACCAAGACTTTGTTTTTCATCTGACCAATTGCCGTCCATCTCAGGGTACAGGTACAGACGAAAATGGCCCATCATCAAAAGTACAGAAGAACTTCATCTGTGATCACTGTTATGGAGCGTTCAGGAGCGGATACCACCTGAAAAGACACATCCTCATTCATACAGGTGACAACTAGCCATTGGTCTTTCATCAAGCAAATTTTTGATGTCTGATTAAATTGATGAAATTTGTAATCACCCCCAGAGCTGGGTTAAGTTGGACTAAATCTAGGAATGTGCAGCAACTGTAAGGTATTGCCATGGCCTGCTTGTAGAGCTTGTTTGGTAGTAGCTTTTGCCTCACAGCTAAGTGGTGGATTCTGTGGGGACCTTTTACTAAAACTGGTGCTCTTCGGTTTAGGGGAGAAGCCGTATGCTTGTGCCATATGTGACATGAGGTTTATTCAGCGTTACCACCTGGAGAGACACAGCCTCATTCACACGGGTATGCGTCCTCTAACCGTACCCATATTCCATAAATCAGACTTCCACTTGAACCAGTGGGCAGTAAAAGGTTCTTAGGGTTTATTTTGTCTGTGGACAGTAATTTCCAACAAAGCCAAAAAACACAAATATAATGGATCCCAAAACTGAAAGCCTTGCAGTTCTGTTGTACATAGGTCCCCCAACACCAGAGAAACTGTAAAAGGTTTATTTGTGAAAGCCACACCGTACAGACAGGTTGTACTTAGCAAGTGAATGTTCAGTGATGGCATTTGTTTTCAAATCTGTTTGTAGTTAAGCACGGGTTTGTCAAGGACAAGTGCATGGACGTCAAAGGACTATATACCTTTCTTTTTTTGATAGATTGATGTGAAGAATGAGGACATTTCTTGAAAATTTTGCACTGTATAAGAATTTGCGCTGTACACTTTCATACTGCATTCTTTGTTTTGTGTTTTTTGTTTTAAGAGTATGCACTGTGGGTAAGTCAAGTTTACTTACGAAGTGACCTAGTGGCTCCTATATTGACTCAATGAATTGAACAAATGAATTAACAGTCAACATACAGTGACCAAATTGTCCCCAAATGTTAACATGTCGTAGTTTCACTTGCTGCTATCCCCTAGCCCCGAGCAAACCGTGGTCTTTCAGTGACACCAATGCATCACTATGTAGCACGAAATATTTATTTTAAAAGTAGTGCATTCTATAAGTGTCACATATTGTCAGAGTGAATAGCTAATCATTTTATGCTCTGTGTGTGTAGGGGTGAAGCCGTACGCTTGTTCCATGTGTGACATGAGGTTTTTCCAGCGTTACCACCTGGAGAGACACAGCCTCACTCATACGGGTATGAGTCCATTTACCGTACCCATCTGAAGTTAAAACCTATTTAAAACTCCTAAACTCCTAAAGAACTTTTAGAGTGGGGTTGAAATTAATTGGTAAATTAGGCTTTTCCCAGTCCACCAAAACTGATAGGAACAATGTTTTAATGGATTAGTTGGAGGCAAACGCATGCACGCAATTTTATTTACTGGACCCCTCAGAGAATGGTCCTGTTTGTACCATTGCCACTTGTTAGTGCTAACAAAGGGCTCAAACTGCTCTGTAATGTAGTTAGATTTTAATCTTTGCAAATATTTAGCACATAGATTGCCTTCACAAAAGTGCATCTTTATTGTCTAAACATGGTATAATATGGGCAAAGTCCTTTGATGTCCATGCCTGACATGCACACCTTCTGTTGAACTTGTGTTTTAAGTTGGCCTGGGTTTCTTCAGCTTTAACATCTTTTTATATTTTCTTCTTTTGTTACTATGTAGGCGGCGATCAGACTGGAAGAATTTAAAATAAAAAAATTCTACTATGTACGTTAGTAAGCACATTTCCAAGCACAAATGGCTGCCACCGTACATACTGATGTTGTAACATAGTACATACTAGGTCAATGCTAGTTATGCAATTACATTCTGCGACCATTTTCAACAGTGGGTAGGTTTGCAGTACCATTTATGCCACAGCCATCTTCTTAGCCAGTGTGATCGCCGTTTTATTTTTAATATATTCATGTAGTTTGGCTTTGCTATCACACAACTCTCTGTATGCCATTTTTTTCACGATGTAGGACAAGTTCTAAAGAAATGCCCCTCGTAAAAAAAATAACTGAAATCAGTGGTAGGATTAATTTCGGCCCCTCTACCAAATATTTTGATCGGAAAGTGAAATGTGTGCCACTATTGAGCTTTTCAATGACTTGTGAATGATGCTTCCCCTTAACGCAGCGAGCAGCTCTCGGCTAATATGTTGATGCTCTGTGTGTGTAGGGGTGAAGCCGTATGCTTGCTCCATGTGTGACATGAGATTCTTCCAGCGTTACCATCTGGCGAGACACAGCCTCACTCATACGGGTATGGGTCTGCTAGCCTAGCCTAGCCTAGCTCTCTAGACAGTTGTGTTGCAGAGATGCCATATTCCTCAAGCCAAGCGCTAGCACACTAATCACCATTAGGCTTGTCCAATTCCACTTGCCGTGTTCACTGATCAGAAACGCATTGCCATTTGTTTTTTAAGAGTACATACAGGCTAATATTTGGGATGTTTGCCTCGGCACAAATAACCACAGCTGTTGTCTTACTATTACCCTACGACGCATAACACGAACATTACTATACGGTTTTCCACAGCACACATAACCATGAGCCTCAAAAGAAGTACATCTATTTCTTAGACAGATAAGAGAGCCACATTTTATAACGGCTTTGTGTTGAAACGTAATTGCCATGTTTCTAGCTAATACCTTGATACTCCTGTGTGTGTAGGGGTGAAGCCATACGCTTGCTCCATGTGTGACATGAGGTTTTTCCAACGCTACCACTTGGCAAGACACAGCCTCACTCACACGGGTACGGGTTCACCCCTTCTTTGCTACCATAGAGCCCAAACGCCCCGGGGAAACTGACGTACAGCAGTTCTCGGAGTCTTGTTTTAAGCGCCGTTAGGCCACTGAAAATGTTAGGGTATGTAGGATACCTGTGCTATATTTGATGCCCTCTCTTGATACAAGTCCTACACTTGGAAATGTCTTTACATTTAAGTGACGTCTGCTTTTAAAAGCAGTAATTCAAGTTGTGTACCACGTTTTGTGTTTGTGGACCAACTTACACTACAGTTAGCCTGATCGAGCCCAACACTTGGGCTCGCTTTTGAGCAAACTCGCAGCAAAGTAGTGTGCACGATCATATTGCTGGCACCGCTTTCTTTCCGGCATGCCTGTTTTTACGTCGTATGGATGGGTGTGTTTTATCCCGTTCAATGCAGATGTTCACACGTTGTCGCTCTGTGTGTGCAGGGGTGAAGCCATATGCTTGCTCCATGTGTGACATGAGGTTTTTCCAGAGATACCACCTGGCGAGACACAGCCTCACCCATACGGGTATGCGTGTTACCTTTACCCCCCCCTCTACCCCTCCTCCTCACCCAACTGGCCTTTGGCCTGGGGCAAAGGAAGTGTGCCTCTGCGGGGGCGTTCCCAAATATAAAAGCATGCCTGTTCCTAATAAACAAATAAAATAAAACTAACACTAAATTTCAACACCAGCAGCTTACCATCAGCAGTGTTCTGCTCAGGTGTAGTCATGACAGCCGCAGTGGCGTTTAGGGCTAGGTGCTCTGGCACTTGTTGTGGCTTGTGAAGTTTGAATGGGTGTTTATGTAATGCCATGTAATAATGTGAGAACACACTCTAAAGTCTGGTACTGTATGCGTTTAGGGGTGAAGCCGTACGCTTGCTCCATGTGTGACATGAGGTTCTTCCAACGCTACCATTTGGCAAGACACAGCCTCACTCACACGGGTATGCTTGCATTATTCTCTTAATCCTAACCTCTCACTGTCAATCCTTTCATTTAGTACAAAAGATAAGACACTTATGTATTATTGTATCTTTTTATTTTATCAATCAAAATATCAATGAAAGTTTAGGCTTTGTTGGAATCTGTCCACTTACAAATGGCCCTGATATTTTGCTGTCAAAAAAACTGCTATTGTGCTCAAACACTGGTATTTGTCTTGTGCATGTGTAGTCTGATTCTATGGTGTAGAGAAATGTCAATCAAAGGCACTGCCCACAACACTGTTCTGAATCCATCTAACCTGGAGGATACATTTCTTAGTAAATTCTGCAGCAAAAAAAAACCTCTTTTGGTTATAATGTCCTGTTTGTGAATTTTATAAGGCATGCCAATTGTCTTGCTACTTGTGGTATTTGAAAATTCTTGCATATTGGCTTTGTTACAGTTGTTGTTCCATGTTGCTCAAGGTTCGGACGACACATATTCTAAAATAAAAGTCTGTTTTTGCCCTCTCTGTAGGAGTCAAGCCGTACGCATGCACCATGTGTGACATGAGATTTATCCAACGCTACCAACTGGAGAGACACAGCCTTACTCATACGGGTATGTCTGTTACCTTTGACCCCTCGCTTCGCTTGGGTCATGCATGAGCCCCCACAATCGCTTGTTACGTGGCTGCATCAAACTCGAGTTTGTATGTGCTTTTCTTTTTTTTTATGAATTCCATAAGGACTAAGACAGCAATGCGGTTTTATGAGCATACTTTGGATGGAAAATGACCCACCGAATTTGAAATTAGGGCAGTGTTTGATGCTACGGTTTATGGACCAATTATATAGTTTCTTGTTTTCTATTTTGTATGCAAGTTATTTAGTTATCACTAAGCTTTATATTTTGCATTAGTTGTTTTTCCCCAGCGTACACATAGGGTTGTTATTGGCTGTATTTCTACTCTGGAGGCAGCTTGGACAACACAATACTTAGGGCTCTAGTTTCTAGACGCTGACATTTTTGTTGGGCGCAAGGTGGTTTTTCTCTCGCCTAGGCGCGTTTGCTAATTTCCTGGCATGCCAAGACATCGCTTGCACCGAAATGGGCGTGGGGCGCATTAGAGGGTGTGTCAGTCAAAATCAGGTGGCGCAGTGCTAGTTTGGTGTCAAATAAAATTTTGCGCTAGCGTCTCCGCCTGGTCAGACGTTGTTTGGTAGTTTCTGGGCCTTAGGAGAAGGTGCACTAAGCACATACTTATCCAAAATCACACACGCCACTTTTGTGTATGTTATGTTGGCCTATTTCGTGAATAATTTAACTAATGTCCTAACCAAAATATATGCCTGTGTATTATGGTGGTTTGTTAGAGGTGCCATATTTGCGCACTTGGCGACTATGCACCTCCTGAAGGAGGACATCAGCATTGACAGTTTCCTCCCGGGAGAAGCTTTTCTGCCGTTCTGGACTTTCGCCGTCTGTTACGAAATTGTCAGTTTGCCGAGACAGATAGCACACTGCTGTTAAAGAGAATGAGAGGAGCTGATATGATTGGCCGTAATTGAAGAAAGCCCCCACCACACCCACTGATAATTTATTCATTCTAATCCAACCCTTTTACAACTGCGCCGCCATTGTGCCCGCTTAATGCCATCCCGAATGGACTTAAGCTGTGTGCCTCCACTTGCATCTTGACCTGGAAACTAGGGCCCATAATGTTTGATTAATTGAAGTAGTAGCAATTCTCAAGTTTTTCTACTCTGAATATTGATGCCACAAATTATAGATTGAACCGGTTTTCCTGGTCAAAATTCATTTGAATAATTTAAAACAGAGTGTAGTTAGGTTCTGATAGACACCTTAACTACTACACCTGAGCTCAAAGCACTATAGGAATAGCACGATAGTGATGAAGATTATAAAATATAAAGAACTTGTGTCAACTTTACTACCTCGAGTTGGCAAGCTGCATTTAAATGTCAGTGTCTCATTTCACATCCAAAGTGAGTCTGAGAGAACCTGAAGGAGATGCAGTAGCCAAAAACAATGTGCTGTCCAACATTTACCATTATTTTAGAGCAGAAAAATAATTTTCCTAGCCTTTTATTTTTCCCTTTCACATATAATCCTTAAACCTAATTGTTTAAAGATTGATTTTTGTGTATATATTTTATTGTTTTAATTCACTGGCTATTTTTTTATTATTGGTTTTATCTAAGATTAATCCTAATCAAACAGTTTATGACAACAGATGCCTCTGCAACGCAATGTTAAATCTTTTGTTTTGTGCATCAATGTACCAACTGCCTTAAATTGTCTTAACCACTTGAGATCAGCGTGGCACAAATTGTAGCCTTCCCTCCATAAAGCCAAAGAGCTCTCCTATATGTATTAGTGCTGAGCAGTTATTGTTTGAGTTTTATCCTATACAAATATTCACCATTTTAAAATGTGATTTTGATTATACATTAAGTAAATGCAATATTAAAAAATATTATAATTTTAGCGTTTCAAATATAAACTTTAATAGGCAATCTACATCAAAACAATTTATTTTATATTATTAAGTGACAGATAATTTAACTTGCAAAAAACTAAAACTAATTGGAATCAGAGGTAAAACATGTAATTTTTGCTCAAGCATATCTATCTACTAGCGGCCAGTGCTAGCTAGTGTTAACATGCACGTCCCTAGCCAGTAAGATCCAGTCCCCTGACAGAACAAAAATATATTCTTAGTTTCTGAAGCAGATATGGCTAACTGCTTATTGTGCTTGAAGGCCGTAATCCACCAAACCAGCGGCAGTCATTATGAGACACGTGCCCTTGGATGTCTAAACTCTTAACCCTCCACTGAAAAGCAACTCATTTACATGTTGAAGTAGGGCACGTGTGTGATTTGTGTGTATTGGTAGAAACTATGCGTCCCATTTAACTAAAAAATAAACCAACCGAACAATGTGTTTCGACAAACTCTAACCTAATGGTTTTATCTTGGAGCTGCAGATGTACAGTAATGGGTTTATTTTTACGCCTTTACTTGGTAATGTTAATAAATTAAAAATCCTACTGCTTCTTTGGATAAAGACAAAAAGTAATGTAATAAAAGGCCATGTTATTAGACTGCGCTTGTTTATTCAATTTAAACAATTATTTTATATAACGTAAGGTAAATCTCCTTTATTCAGTTCATAATACCATTGCACCGTTTGTTTTTAAGCATCATTTTTTTCTGCTCTTGTGGTTTGCTCTCCCTCTTCCCCCTCTCGGGGTTAACGCACACAAAAGTTGGCCTCTGACCACCACTGTTCACCTCCTCATTGTGGCCACGGTAGAACATCTCCACCAAGGAGATAAGTCGCCCCCCCTCCCTCTGTGACCTCTGCCGTCAGCTTGGTGAATTACAGTCTTAATAGGGAATAAACCATGTCATTAGGGTTAATCGCTCAGCACTAATATGTGTATCTACCCGTGAATGTTTATTCTGATTACTGCTAGTATAGTGTTATACTCGAGGCCAGATGGCAAGTGCTCTTGGAGTTCAATTTGGCTTCATCGGTTGTCTTACTGACAAGTTTGGTGGTGTAAAGGAATAGCTACATTTGTTACGCGTTGCCATCAACGGCCCACGAATCGTCTCAATTATAGCTTAACATAAATTTGATGTGAAGGAATTGAAATAATTGGAAATGCGGTTTGGATACCCGAAGGTCCTCTGTTAGGCAACACACTGATAACAAAACAAACTTTACTAAGAATATTGGAATTAGTAAAGTTTTTAAAAAATTGATCATTTTTGGCAGTTGAGTTGTTTATAATGCTAAAGCTGGTACTTTGTGTGCATAGGGGTGAAGCCGTACGCTTGCACCATGTGTGACAAGAGGTTTTTTCAGCGCTACCACCTGGCAAGACACAGCCTCACTCACATGGGTACGCGCCTGACAATCTTACCCAGCCACAGTATTAGCATACCTCAACATAACGTGTGCTGCGTTTCTGAATGAGTAAATGACGACAGATGAGAACCATTCTTAGTGTGATAGTCACTGGAAAACGCCAAGGAAAAAACGTCTGAGACAAGGATGATAATGACTGTTGATGCCCTGAAATACATTTCAGGGTTTTAACATTGGTTATTAACCACCAATATCAAAATTCATTTATTTTGTGGTGGGTCAGACACAAAAATAACGTTTTTGATGCTCTGGTCGTTTAGGTGTGAAGCCGTACGCTTGCACCATGTGTGACATGAGGTTTTTTCAGCGTTACCACCTGGCGAGACACAGCCTCACTCATACGGGTATGGGTCCGTGCACCGTGCCCATGACATTCAGTGTCAGTAATCGATGTGTGTGTGTTTGTGGCTAGGGAGTGTACTCCAGACACATACTCATGACAGGGACATAGCTAATACATACAGTGAGGCTACTGCAAGTGCAGGTGGGTTTAGCCATGACTAGCCACATCATCATCAGCGTAATCTCAAACCACTACCATGTTATTTAGTATCTGTCGGGAACCAGGACACACAAGGGACAGGCCTCAAATGTGTAATTACAGCAGTGACTCTCCTTTTTGTTTTGTTGTATTGCATGGATTGGCATTTGTGTGGTTAATAACCAATAGGTAAGTTATTAAAAGCCAGAAGGGCGGGGCACAGTAATGTAATGATCCTACTTTGCGTCTAGGTGTGAAACCTTACGCTTGCACCATGTGCGACAAGAGGTTTTTTCAGCGCTACCACCTGGCGAGACACAGCCTCACTCATATGGGTACGCCCGCCCACCTTACCCATGTCACTGAGATCGGTGTGTACTAAAGCTAATAGTATGCACACAGGCTCAGACATTTCAGTACAGCCACCATACAGAATTGTATTCATCATCAGCTCATGTGATGTGTCTTAGTTGTGGACCCAAGAACTGGTAAACACAGTTCCATGCTACTTTTGATTGGCTTGGGGGGGGGGGCTTTATATCAGGGCTTACCCTGTAGATTCGACTGAAGTCTCATTGAATTGAAAACAAAAGTGGTTAACAACCCATCAATTAGGTGTACTCCAATAATGTGACGCATTGATGGATTGTGAAGCACAATGGAAGGCTGAAAATAATATATTGATGCTCTACATTTAGGGGTGAAGCCGTACGCTTGCACCATGTGTGACATGAGGTTTGTTCAGCGTTACCACCTGACGAGACACAGCCTCACTCATACGGGTATGGGTCCCTGCATTCTGCTCAATGCACACACTGGCCCCTTGTTTTGCCGCTTATGAGGGAGTTTGTGTGGAGATGCATCAACAAACACTGAACAAATATCCTTAAACTTTCAGATTATTTTAGATTAGCAAACGTAGTTTGCTCAGCCACCACAGGGCATAATAGTAAATTTGTCAGATTTATGTATCAAGTTGCATAAAGATAATTGTGTACCCCTGAAAGCCAGTCCATTGTAGCTGTCTGGTCTGAACAGAACTATGCAGCTACACGAGCTTCTGATTTTTGCTAGATCCCAGCGGTTGGTGAGCTGCACCTGCAGGCCTTATCTAGTTACTCTTTTAACACTTTGCATTCGTTTTTGGCAAATTCTCCCTAGCATACCAATACATCTAGATATTAGCAGAGCAGTGCTTAGTCTGTTGTTGTCTAGCACAATCAACACTTTTATTAATACGTTTCTTACAGTCTTACAAAGTTGTCTGGCCAGCAAATATGAAATGCATCATGATCACTACCTTCCCGCATTTTGAAATTCAAGGGACATTCTTCGATAGCATTATAGTGCCCCCAGAAATGGCGTCCTTGCAATTAAACCTAACAATTATTGTCACTTTTAGTACTTTTACTATGAAATAATTGTGGTTTAAATGCCCCTGGTAAATAAAATATAAAACAAGTTAGATTTGATTATTTGTTAGCTTCAGTGCTGCACGTGGCAACAAAATGGATAAACAGATTTTGGTAGGAATAGGGGAGATGGGTAGTTATTCAATGTATTTATTATTAACAAGTGAGCATGTTATTAAATTAGTTTTGTCAGACAAACTTATTATATAATAATCACTGTCTTTTAGCTACTTGCAACTGTACTGAAAGTTTGATTAGAAACGCATTTGGTTGTGTAGTAAGAGCTTCGGCCCCATTTGGAATGTGATACCTCATACATATTTGTTGCATTTACATTCCGCATATTTCACATGCATGTCTGGAAATTTTTTAAACGGATTTCCCCCAAAAACAAATCTCAGGATTTAGCATGGAATTCATGTCTATAAACTGACTTGGCACTAGAGCTAGGTTGTGCTTGTGTGCTGTTGCTCCTGGGAGCTAGGGCTAATGCATTGCTCTGTGTGTGTAGGGGTGAAGCCGTATGCTTGTTCCATGTGTGACATGAGGTTTATTCAGCGTAACCACCTGGAGAGACACAGCCTCACTCATACGGGTATGCGTCCACTTACCGTACCCTAAACACTGAGAGAGGGGCTCTCGCACCGCCACAGCACAACACAACAAACTCGAGTTTGGATCGTCAGTCGTTTGATGGAATGTTGAACCAGCCTCATAATTCCTAGCTTTTGTTTCGGGGGGCACCATATTGCGTAGATCTGAAATATGAAAACGTAAAAATTCCACGCTGATCTACACATACTGAGTTGATGACAAGATATTTTTTAAAATTTCAATTCTCAGGTGCTGAAAACAGATGAAAAAAAATCAAACAAAAAATCTATAGGGCGAGTTTTTGTTGTTGTCTTTTTTTTTTTTTTTTTTTTTTAGGTGTTGGGAATGTAATCGGTAAGAAACAATATTAGCAGCGAAGAGCAATTTGCAGCCAGTTTATTGCCGCTAGAAGCCAGAAGTGATTTACTTGACCGCCTCTGTGTGCTCTTGTAGGAGAGAAGCCGTTTGCATGTGACATGTGTGATATGAGGTTTATCCAGCGATACCACCTGGAGAGACACAAGCGTGTCCACAGTGGGGAGAAGCCATACCAGTGTGAGCGCTGCCAGCAGGTACGTCAGGCGTGGGGACGTCTCAGCAATCAGTCCCTCTGTTGTGTTCACCTGCCGCTGACTTCCACTGTTTCTCAAAACCATACTTCCGCTGTGTCTACAAAGTTGATCTGTCTCTAATTATTTTCTACAACAATTTCATTTGTAACTGTAAAGAATACATACTATCATCCCTGGTGATCCGCTTTGTAGACGCGTTGGAAGTAGGGCTGGGTATTGGCAAGGACCTCATGATACGATACATATCACGATACAAGGGTCAAGATACGATTACATCACGATACATTGCGATACAATACATATCGCGATATATTGCGATATTCTACATAGTTTAAGTTTAAAAAGAGAGCTGAAATACCACACATCGGCTTCATATTTTTAAGGAGCTGCTGTCATTTTGTCAGCTGCGTCTGTCATGTTGGATCCAAATTTCACTCTACCAGAAATGGGGGCCATCAATTCTAGGCAAATAGCCATACTGAGACATCTAGTAGTTGTAGTTCACACACCGTTTAAAAAGAGAATCTTTAATAAAAATAAAAACTTTTTTTTCTTTTAAAGAATAGATTTTTGAGCTAGAAATCGATGTGGTATATCGCGAAATTAAATGTCGCAATATATTGCTGTATCGATTTATTTTTTATTTTTTAGCACAGCCCTAGTTGGAAGCATGTTTTTAAGAAACAATAGAAGTCCAAAAGCAGATCAAAACACCCGGTGCCTCCTTTCCCATCCCCGCAGAACTTCTCGCGGACGGACCGCCTCCTGCGGCATCGGCGGCTGTGCCAGGGCCGCGGCGTGGCCAAGGTGGAGAGCCAGCCGTGCTGCGAGCCGCGTGCCTACCAGCAGGAGCCCCCGCCAGCACCCCCCACCTGGAGTCCCCTGCACCCCCCTCCGGGCCGGCTCGCCGTCTGACATTCCGCCGCACGTACGCCTCCCCCTCCAGCGACGTCTGCGGTGACGGTTTACCCCCCTGCGCTCTGTGCCGGACGGTTCCACACTCTAGCACAGGCCCGGTCTCAACACCCTGGCTGGGATTACTAACGTCAGAGGGACTTCTGTGTTTTTAGTTGTCTTTTTACCGTATTTACTTTTGTTTTGTTTTTTTAAGACTTAAGACCTTTCTGTGATAAACAGTCATCTTGATTTGGACAAAAAAAAAAGTTTTTATTGTTATTCAAATATATCTGCATTGGGGGGGGGGGGGGGCAGGCGCCGGTAAACCTCGGCGACCAAAGGGGGTTGAGATGGGATCGTACGTAGTGGCAAGGACATGTGTATATGAACCTCTGGGTAACGTCTTGCTCATTTTGTAAAACATTATCACGTCCAAATCAGTTCGACCACACTAGAAAATCCTGCGGATAACGCAGGTACTGTAAATCCTATTTTTCCATTGACTTCCAGTCAGTCACTGTGCCAATCAACACTTAACAGATGGGCTAGGTATTTCTGGTTTTAATGAACAAAGACACTTGATTGGCAGAGGGACCGTGGTTTTACTGATCTGTTTTCTTTTTTTTCTTTCTTTCTTTTTGTAAATAATTGAAAAGCAGATTTCTTCAGTGTTCATATATTTTCTACTAAATGGGTCAAAAGAAACTGCGACCTAGCAAGTGTTCACACCCTTGCCATTGTAAAGCAGAACAAGGGAAGCCCGGAGGGGAGGAGGGTTGAGAAAGGAACAACGTAAGACTGTGATGCAAGACTGTAAAACACCAATTCCAAAAGTGGGAGACGGAGCGCAGGCGGTCTGCAGGTGGCTAGACGCCCTCTTGGGTCCTACGTCCTGCCGTGTTTTTGGCCAACTTCTGTGTCTTGTGTGATGTGCCGATGACTCAGGAAATGGCACAGGATGAGAGCCTTAGCAAGTCATATTCCCTTAACAAACAAGGCTATTGTACTTAAAGCAGAGTTTGTACAGAGATCTACAGTACTACACGCCGATGTTTCTCCCAAACTGGTTTGTCCATAGATCTTGGTCGGTCCCATTGTTTTGTATGTACAGATTCTTGGTTGAGACTAGCGAGGGTATACAAAATCTTGTGGCCTTAGTGTGCTTATTTTTTCTGTATTCATTTGCCTTTTCTTAACTAATTGTCTATTATTGTTGATGAGATATATTTACTAAAACGAGACTCTGCCTCTTATCATCGAGGTATGTTCCTTGCTGAAGCCGTCACCTTTAATGGAGTTGACTGCTTTAGTGGCGCTGAAAGAAAGACTGAAAACTATCTTGACGAGAGAGGTTGTCTTTGACAACGCGTATTCTTGATCATTGTTACTGACGACACCATAACCATTGTATAATCATTCAGGAGGTGAGTGAGTTTGCCAGTTCCTTGGGAGTCAATAGTGCTAACTTATGTCCCACTGCAGTGCTGTGGTCAGCTGCAGGCTACAGCAGGCTCTGCTACACACTAACGATTTGCCTTTTTATCCAAATATTATGTGGTTGGTGTGCGTAACGGATGTCTGTTATCGGGCTTAGCCTTAAGTAAGTACGGATACACAAATAAGCATTGTAGTGCTAAATGATGTAATAACCCGATTTCTTTTTTCCTATGGTGAACTTTGATCATACTGTGTGAAACTCTTCTACGGTCTGACTGAGATGGCAGGCAGCACATCAGAATGCCTAAAGGGCAATAGAGAATTGACTCCACCTATTAAACCCCTAACCCCATTTGTTCAAGTATTGTATATCAGTCTCATTGTTAAAATGCAATAGATATCCTTGAGTCTGATCATTTAGGATGAGATTTAATTTTTCAGATGGCTCAAGACAAAGGATTGAGTTGTCTGAGAAGTCCTGTCATCACATTTTGATGATTGTTTCAAGGACCTTTTTTATTCTGATTAAATTGTAAACACTGGAGTGAAAAGGAAAAAAAAAAATAGAGATGGATATTTTTCCTTCAGACTGTACTAGATTATAGGTTTTAGACGGAGCCCATTTCTCCTCAACCTGACAGCGACGTAAACGGTTTGGATCAGTACAGTTGAGAGCCCAGTATGTTCTGTAATTTTGACATTAGACGCAGTAGAACCACATTTTATTTTAATTATACAAGTCCCTGGTATTTGTAGTGAGTTATATTGATGATGGTATTAGAAGCAACAGCATAACAGTAGATATCACAGATTAGTTGTTTTCTTTATTAGTCTTGCATGCCAAGTTATGGTCCTCAGTTAAGATAGGATCTTGATATTGATTATTTTGTGTAGGCAAACTGAGTGCATAAGAATAACTTCCTAAAAATGTTACATTGATTATTGTAAAATGGGCTAACTAATATGTACCCTTGTGATCCAATTAGTTTCAACTGTATGAAATCGAGAGGAGAGGCTTCTTACTATTATGATGAAATAATAATAAAAAAAAATTGTAAAATGTGTTTTTCCATTGGTTTTCTTGATTGTTAATCAGCATCATTTGTTAAAGACAAACTCCTATTCAGTCTGGAGTGGCAGGACAGAGTGTAAATCCTATACTAAATCAAAAAGAATGCGGTATTTCTTTTTCTGCCTGAAGTTTGTGCATCCCATTGGGGAATGCCATAAGGTAATTTTCATTGAGTGATCTGTTGTGACAAAAGTTTTATATTATACAGTATTATGTACAGTATTCCTTGCTATATGCATGTCTTGTACTGTATTTTGAGAAATGTGGATATGGTTTTAGCATGTACTGTGAATGATATGCAGGATTCTTTACCAGAGGTAAAGTATTGACACCAATGTGTGTGTATTTATGTGTATTTAACTCATTGTATGATTACCTGCTGAGGCCACTGTGATTAATGAGATCAGGTATAGCTTTTTAGATGACTTCCACCATCATGTCCACATGTACAATACGGCAGAGCACAACTCTGCCGTGTTGTACACTGTTTCTGTACCAGGAACTATCCACGCTCCAAGCAGCAGAGCGTGCGACAGGAGTGCAAGGGCTTGAAATGGTATAAGGGTGAGCTCTTATAAAGTGGGATGGACAAATCTATTTACAATTTGTTTTAATACCCAAAGAGCATTTCTAAGATCAAATGAAAACATCTCCTTGCCAGCTTTCAGCCCTCGTGCACTTGCCAATTTTACGCTTCGAAGTCCGTGAGTGGACCATTGCCCAGATTAAAATGTCTTAAATCCACACGGTGGCGCCATTGTGTTGTTTTAAGGACTAACCAGCGCTGAGGCGAACTGGACTGCCCCCACGCAGAATGAAGGCCCACTACGCAGCGTACCCCAAGAACTATAGCGTACCACATTCATTCTGTCAACACCTATATCATTATATAATTGTATTATAGATTTGCCCTATATTAACCGATTGAGTCTATTACGCCAGTTTCTTGCGTGGGAAAGGAAAGGGCTCTTATCTCCGGGAATTCTATAACCCTTGCGCTGAATTCCAATGTAGGCTATGGTGATCGATATGTGCCTGATTTCATTTAATTTTACAGTATTTCATCTCTATGCGGATCATCGCACCGGTCCTGGAGGACTCTTCCTATTTACAACGTGACGTCATTCAACGCCACAGCAGGATTGGAGTGGGAAAAACCTGATCTGGATTTACTCCACCGATTAACTGGATTTGATAATCAATCAGTTAAAGCAGCTCTTAAAATATTAAGAATTTTGCTGGCAATTACTTATTTTTTGGTTGATATAATGATATTTTTAATAGGAATATATTGAGTAATGTATACTGAAAAATGCATAAGCTAAGTAACTATGATGACATGATGCAGTCAATATTCTAGGAGAATGTTGTTTGCTCGCAATAACTGGTAGTTAACTGGTTCAACTGTTGATAAATGTACCGACTGTAATTCGCTTTGGATAAAAGTGTTACCGCTAAATGCTGTAAATAAAATTGTTGGCTTTGTTTGTTTTTTCCCCCATTTTGAAAGATCAATATCAGAGCAGAGGAAACAAAGGCTGACCTCTAGTGGACAACCTCAAACCTAACACCGAATTAGTCTATGCTTATTCGTTTTACAGTAGCAGCAGTAATAATGACAGTTATAATAAATAAAGTTTCAATAGTTTACACAAATGCATATATATTCTTAGTCCATAGCATAATGAAAATTCTATAAACAAATAAATATGTTAATTTATTACACTATCTCAACGACATTGAGAAGACGGTTGATGTCAGATTGAACATTACGTCCAGCTTTTTGCTTTGAAGACACAGTATAATCCAAAATATACACAAGTCATTACATTGCAATAGGAATTTAAAAAAATCAGATGTACACATAAAAATATTTTGTTACTGTACACTATGTTGTAGGCAGTTCAACAAATAAAAGCCTAACCTGCTCTGCATCTGGTAGCGACTCAGCAAATCTCTGCTTTATATGTCCAAAGCAGGGATTTCATACTAACCAACTGACCCCTTTTCATATTTCCCATACTATCTCAGTGTTATTCTAAGCACTAAAGCTGGTTATAGACGGCGGCGGGGGCTCAAGAGGAGAAGGAGCCTGCTTCTTCGTCGGTGGAGTCGTACCCGTCTGCGGACTCCTGAGGGCGGGGTAAGGCCGCGGCTGGTCCAGGTTGACATAGGTGACCTTTAGGCTGATGTAATGCTCACCCTCCAACCCCGACAGAATGCTGAGGACGGCAGAGACCAGTGTCGCAAAACTAGGCCTCATCTCTGGATCAGGGTCCCAGCACTGGAGCATTACATTGTACCTGGGGAGCATGGGCAGAGCAGAGCGAATAACCCTACAGAGACTGTCTTGACTTGTGTTCTCACAGTAGAATCAACAACGTTCTGGGGTGCTAATTTTAGCAGTTTATTGAAGAGTATTAAGGCCTAGGGTAAGCCTTCCCACAGTCTCATTGTATTGGAGTTTTAGTGTGAAGTATTTAAATTGATATTGCCTCTTCCTTGACTTTCTGTAATTTTGCAGTGTAAAATGTATCAAAAAGTATCAGTCGTGAAAGCAATTAAAGATGCTAATACGTGTGAATGAAACTTCTATCTTCTTTTAGTCTTGCAGGAGACACTTTGTAAATGGTTGATTAGGTCACTGGCCTCTTATACTATGAGATTCATGATTAATTTTTCTTATAAAAACAAAGGAAAAAAATGTTAACTTTCTCATGGTTTTTTCAGCTCTGTGTCTGTGCATGAGCACGAGCGCATGTGAATGTGTGGACGCATGTGTGTGTCTGTGCAAATCAGCAACACTTTTTGAGGTGAGGTATTAGCAGTGAACATTAACCATGTCAAGATACAAAATGTACATCCTGCATTGATAAATCTGACACAACATTCTGCTATTATGACTGGACTTTAATCCGGTGATATTCTATTCTCCCACTGCTTGACAACTTAGACTCATGCCCTTGATATTTGTACTAAACCCTTGTTTCTGATTAAAGAGCTGGAGTGTCACAAAATTAGCTAAACAATGCTAGCATTACGGACATCCATTCATCAACGTTATAAGCACTACGTACAGAGGATCAGGGCAGTACTGTGGCTGGGGAAGTCTCCGGCCTTGTAACAGGTAATGTGTGACATCATAGGGGTCCACCTCCGGGTACGGACTAGCTCCTCTGGTTAGCATCTCCCATATTAGCACGCCGAACGACCACTGCATCGGGACGGGCAAAACACCGGTTAGCTTCAGACAGCACACACATGCCTACTCTATAGTTCCCCAAGTAGATACTGATATAGTGTTCCCTGTTTGCTCAGCTCACCACGTCTGACTTGGAGGTGAATTTCTGCGTCTGTAGACTCTCGATGGCCATCCATTTGACAGGCAGCTTGGCCTTCCGGTGGTCCTGAACGCTGTAGTACTCCTTGTCAAACACATCTCTGGCCATGCCGAAGTCCGCCACCTTTACTGTGTAGGACTCGTCCAGCCTAGAGAAAAAAATATGAGGGTTTGCTGGAGTAGATATTTCCCTTAGAACTGGCTAAAAGATACATCTGAAAGGGTATTACCCTATACACAACAGACTATGTTGTAACAAACAACTATGGTTCTGCATCTCTGACTCACATGCAATTGCGCGCTGCAAGGTCTCTGTGTACAAACTTCTTTTGAGCTAAATACTCCATCCCCTTGGCAACCTGCAGCCCAAAGCCAATCAAATCCTTCACAGTGGGATTCTAAAAAAGGAAGTAAACAAATAAATTAATAAACTAACAAAATGTGTGTGAGTGTCAGGTGTAGGTGTTTTATAATTTTTCCTGTATGACTCACCCTGTTCTCACAGCGAATGAAGTGTCGCAGGTCTCCGTGCTGCATGTAAGGCAGCACCACTAGGGGCAGCCCTTCCTGAGGTAGCAGAATGCCCAGCAGAGACAGCACGTTGCTGTGATGGAAACCTTTCATTAGAATGCCCTCCTTCAAAAACTGTTCCACCT